>PVKA01004462.1:64286-99002 GCA_004027165.1 Ctenomys sociabilis | reverse complement strand
TCTTCCCCCTTTTCCTTCGGCAACGTGGAATGGTAGCTCATCTGGATCCCCGCAGCATGTTATAGGTGTTATAGGAGCCAGCGTTCACATAGGACTCTTTACATCTAAGCTCAGGAAAATAAAGCAATATTGAGACCTTATGTCCTCGGTCCTTGTTGGCTTCCATGATGTCGAGTCCTGCTTGCCCTGCACAGTGCATGCTGATCCTCTTTGGAACTTCTCCATGAGCCCATGTAGAGTGTCTTTCTGAAGCGCGACTGTATTTTGCAGCTGTGTGCACCACAGCACACAGTGGTGACACAAGGACAGCCTCCCTTGCTGAGGTTTTGTCCCTTGTGCTGATGACAGGCCCCTTGGGGAAGTGAGTCAGGGGCTGGGATCTGCAGGTGAGACTTGAGGTGGGTGAATAGCACCCGGACACCCTCAGGGAGGTGGGGGCCCCTGCCTGCAGGTAGAAACCCACTTTCTCTTGGGGCTTCGAGGCCTCTGTCCTCCTTGAGCACCTAGGGTCCCTCTGTCACTCCAAGCAAGAGGTACAGGCTGGCCTGTCCTTGGTGAGAAAGACTTGCCTCTGGAACTTCAGTGAGTATTTGCAAAATGTTTAAGAAAAAAGTGTGACATGTTTTCTGTAGCAGATTTGTGCTAAAAGGCAAAAGAGAAGCATTCTGTCAGAGAAATCAGATGAATAATATCACAGACAGTGAGGAGGGTTTCTTTTAAGAAGAAGAATTAGGTGTGATGTTCTGTACTCACTTGAAAATGAAGAAGAAAGAGAGAAAAAGAGTGGCTAGCCCTTGGCTCTGCACCCGGAGCGGCACAGCTCCGGCTGTCTGCACATTATTCTGGCAGATGAGTCACCCCCCCCCGATTTGGTCCATATTTATAGCAGCACTGCAAGTTTATGATTATAGTTTTGAAGCCTTGGCAGTGTGCTTTGTGCCCAAGTGGGCTGTGCACCTCTTATCCCCGTCGCTCTATCAGAACTTTCAGCATTCCTTGCCTCGCTTTCAGGGGGAAACCAAATTCTGCAGAGAAATCAGTTTTCTTCAGGGAAACAACAAGAAAACAAAACCCCCACCACCTCCCACCAGATACACAAAAGAAGTGCTTCAAGAAAAACTGGCTCGCAGGGCAGAAGGCGCTGGCAGAGCAAAGTTTAGGGCCCTTTAGGATTGTGTTCAAAAGATTCTTAGGGATTTTAGTATCCAAATTGTTTTGATAGGTCACCCACCTGAGCACTAGCTAGCATTGTTGCTGTCACCTATAACTTCCCCAGAGCCTGGCTCTTCACAGGATATGGGGCAATTGTCTCTTTATATTTCAGAGCATCTGCCCGTTGAAAGAGACCTTAGAGAGCCCCTTCCTCAGTCACACTGACAGCACGTGAATTCCCTCGGCCTTGTCACCTGGACTGTCAGGCCTGAGGAGCACAGCACCGAGAGTGTCCTGCCACATGCAGTGTTGGACACTCTGGTTGTTGAGTGGCTGGCGCTTCACCTACCAGTCCAGCGTCACAGATCCACCCACACATCGAAAATACAGTCAGGCCTGTGATGCTTGCTGTGTCAGTACTGAGCATGTGTGGGCTATTTTTTCTTGCCATCCCCTAAACAGTATAGTATAATGAGGCAGTTGGGCCTGGCCTGGACAGCTTGTGAGACTTTGTCTCAAAATGAAAATAGAAAAGGGCTGAGATGTAGCTCACTGATGTAGCCCTGGGATACATCTTCCATACGAGGAAGGGGGAAAAGTATAAAAGGTATATACAGAGCATTTATGCTATAATAGGTATCAGGTCACCTGGAGATGACTTATAGTATCCAGGAGGGGTGTGTAGGTTATTGCAAATACTGTGCCATTCTGTGTAAGGGTCTTAAGCGTCCTGGATTTAGGCATGGGGACAGGGTTGTGATCCTAGAACCAGTCCACCAGGGCTACTGATCTTCTCAGACTGTCGGACATCTCCAAACTAGCATGCAGCTTCCTGTCCTGAGCCACTGAACCAACATGCATAGCATCTCTGTCCAGTTCAATAAGAAACCTGGCTACGGTTCTCTGAGTTAATCTCAGGTCCTTTAGCCATCTTGCCCTCTGCTGTCTTTGCTACCACTTGGGGTTTGCATCAACCCCTCAGCAGAGGGGGACACAGACCAAGTGCAAGAAAGTGTGGGGGGGTGTGTTCCATCCAAGAGTCTCCCCAAAGAGCACCTGCCAGGAGCAGGGGGTCCTGTATTGTGGGTGTGTTCATCTCCAATGAACCTTGATGACCTTCACTTGCCCTTGCTCTTGCATGTGGGCAAACATCTCACAGACCCCTGGAGCCCAGTCTGGCCCAGCCTTGGCCCTCATCTTCATGCCCACTGCATGCCACCTTGCATCTGCGTGAAGGAAGCCATTGTTTCAGGACAGCTTTGCTTGCTTCTGCATCAGTCACCCTTTTTAGGAGACCTTCTTTTCATGAGACATTTGGTTCTTTTCATTTCTTTATTGTTGCTGCTTTCTAGAGAAGTGAATTTCATGTACAGTGAGTTTCTGATGCCATTTGCATCTACAGTTCTGAAGCATCTAATGGCTGCTCTGTCTATCCTCTCTTCCCTGGAACTAGGGCACAGTCTTTTGCACAGTATCTGCTCTGGTTCCTAGAGGATGGTGACAGTCCTTGGCATCTTCTTCTTCCTGCCTTGGGGACAAACTCTTGCTTCTGTTCCTCTCCTTAGGCATCAACTGTGTCCCACCATGAAGTCATCTTCTGTCCCTCATCTCATACCTCCTTCCTATTTTCATAGTCACTCCTGGGAAACCTGGTCCTCAGGGCAGTCCTTCTCCTCCTTCACCACTTGTCCCACCCGAGTTCACCTCGAGTCCCTCAAGTGATGGAGGAGCCTGTTGTGTTGACATCTCCACTCCTAGTAGGCTAGTGCTCCATTCAGCTGCCACCATGTCATTTGTGTCATTCATGGTGCTGCCCCTCGTCCATCTGTCCATCCATCCTACACAGCGAGCTGAGGTCACAACCTGCAGACCATCTCTGTACGCTGGTGATCAGGCCACAGATCATCCATTTGTGAAAATAAATTACTGCCTAAAAGTAGCTTCTCAGGGGCCAGGGAGATGGCTCAGTAGAATAAGCGCCTCCCTGGCAAGCACAAGGGTCCGAGTTCAATCCCCGGTTCCGCAAAAAAAAAAAACCTTCTCAGTACCTACATATGAGACATAGGATGACTTTGAATATTTTAGTAGTACTAATCTAGTAGTAGTAGTATCAGTTCTCATTTGACACTATAAGTGGTTTTAGAAAGGTAATTCAGTAAAAATAAATAAATCTCATATAATACAGTCTATATCCAGAGAAAATACTTTGAAACCCAGCTTAAAAATTAAATACGGGGGCCAGGGAGATGGCTCAGTAGAATTAAGTGTTTCCCTGGCAAGTGTAAAGGCCTAAGTTCAATCCCTGGTTCTGCCAAGGGAAAAAAATAATAATAAGCAAGCCGGCAAGATGGCTCAGTGGACTAAGTGCCTGCTTAGGCATGTGCGGGGACCCAGGTTCCATCCCCAGCATCATAGGCCATACTGGCCCTGCACCCCGACATGCTGAGCCAGCCAGGGTCTAGGAATAGTGGCACACACCTGTAATCCCAGCGCCGGGGAAGCTGAAAACGGGAGGATCACTCAGAGTCCAAGCTGCATAGGGAGACCTTGTACCAAATACATGGAAGAGAAAAAAAGAAAGATTGATGGATTGATTAAATAAGCATAGTTCGCCTGGCTTTTATGGTCTTTGCTTGACACTGCTGCCGCGCACCCTCCTGGCTCACCCAGACATTCAAAGTGTGTGCACACTGTCGTAGCTTCTTCCTCCAGAAGGTTCAAGTCCAGCACTAGACCTGGAAGTGGCATTTCCTAAACGCTTTGGCTTCAGCAGTTTCCCCTTCTACCATTTGGTAGAGTCGTATTAACTATAGAACTGGGGCTGAAGGTGTGACCCAGGGGTAGAGCACTTGCCTGGCATGCACGAGGCCTGGTGTTCATCCCCAGCCACCTCCCACCCCACCCCACCCCACAGTACAACTTGAAACAGAAGCACCTAAAATTAAAATATTTAAAATCCATGAGCCATCTCCAAGCAGGTGCCTCCTCTGTCTTGTCTGCTTTGTTTCTGCTTCACTTGGTATGGTACTAGGATGGCAAGGTCTATAGAACCCATGTTCAGGGCCTTTTATGATACCTGCTCACTCCCCATGGCTCTGAAGGGGCTGGTGTAGGTGACTGAGAGGGGCTCAGGATCCGGTGGGCTGTGTGTGAAGGGGGCGGTTGATCCGTGGCTCTGTGAGGCACTGCCAGAGTGTCTCAGGAATGGACCTGGCATGGCCTGGAGAGGCAGGAAATGCTTGCGACTCAATGTGTCAGATTGCTGTCTTCTAGGGGAGGGGCAGCTGTGTTGTGGTGGGCGTGTTGCTCAGCCCCCTCAGCCTTCATCTGGGAGGTGGGAGTTATAGCCAATGAGCCCCGCAGCTCTGCAGGGGCTCATTGGCTATAACTTGGGATGGGGGTACCCCACAGAACTTGTGAGATGGTGGGGCCAGTACAGGAGCCCCAGCCATACATGGCCATTGTATGGACTTTTAGGAACCGACCTTCCACATGTAAACAGCCACACTTGACTGGAGGGTACCATAATGAAACAGAAGGACCTACCCTAAATGGAGAAAAGTCAAAGTACATTATCTCAGTGGACAACTCATGGATAGCTCAAGTGGATGATAGAGTAGGAGAGGTGGAAATTATCCTGAATATGACGCATTAGCTCCTTAGGGTAGCCCAGAGTCCTGTGGAGCAGAGCTAGCAGCAAGAGTGAGATGGAAGGAAAGTTTCCAGAAGGGATGGGGACATGACCATTTACATAACCTTGCTGACTGACTGGTTCAGCACTTAAACCACCAGAGCCAGGCATAGTGGTGCACACCTGTAGTCCCAGGTACTAGGAAGGCTGAGGCAGGAGGATTGCTCAGGGTTAACCTGAGTGACATGGCATGTAAACCGCCTGAGTAGTTGGACCCAGTCCCTCATGAGTGTTCTAAAGCAGATTGGAGGCAGCAGCTCATGGGTACTCCCTGCCCTCCTGTGGTCCCTTTGTCCCAAACAGAAATGGGTTAATATTTAGGCCAGACAGGGAAGGGGTGTTTCTTGAACTCTTGAGTGTGCCTGAGCTCCTCAGTTGACCTTTGTAGGTCTGCTCCAGCTCCACGGATTGGTAAAAAGCCTAGCACTCAGCAGTGTCTGCTCTGATAATGTGAATCCAATTATTAAAATATCTCTTCCTTCCCCACACTGAAGGAGTTTATCTGAGAACAACCCAGCACAGGGCTGCCTGACCCAGAAGTCATCCAGTTCTGTGTCTCCATCTTCAAATGCTCCAGGCTCCTGCTCGCCAGATGGGGTCGACCAGCGATTCTTAGAGGACTACCACAGGGTGACCAAAGGGGGCTCCACCGAGGACACCGGGCAGTACTACTGTGACAAGGTCAGTGGACTCAAACCACGCCATGTAGAAGTGGCCAGGGGACCCACCCTGTGGGCAGGCAGCTCAGGAATCATGACCCAAACAAGGGATCACCGAGCACAGGAGAGGGAAATGTCAGCAACTACTTTCCAATGTTTTCCAGAATGATAATGGAGACAGCTACTTAGTTTTGATCCGCATTACGCCGGATGAAGACGGGAAATTTGGATTTAACCTTAAGGTAGGCTATGTGTATAAGGAGGTTGTATGCTGGGGAGCGATCTTTAGGTGAATTGTTACTTTTGAGACATACCACATACCTCAGCTTCATGAGGAGACCAGCGTAGCCCTCAGAAGTGGGAGTTTCTGATATGGCCACAGCAACTGCCTCCTACTAAGCATATGCTCTGTGCCTGACATTTGCCATGTGCTAGATTCGTGCCATCTCATTGAGCTCTTAAAAATAAGCAATGATAATGGTAGTTTTAAACCCATGAATACCAGGACTTAAGCAGCCATGCGCCCCAAGCAAAGGTGCTCATTAAGGGACACCAGTCCCTTACTCACTTCAGCACATGCCCCTTCCTTTCCAGCTTTGGTGATGTCGCATGGGCATCCTCTTTCCCACAAAGCCTAAAATTTCTCCTCCCCTACTCTTCCCAGAGACGGTTTCCCTGCCAGGTGGGAGCAAGCAGTGTGCTGACTACCCCATGCCTTCCGCTCCCTCACTCTGACCCCTCCCGAGGCCTCGCCACCTCCGCTGAGACCTGCCTTTCCCAGCAGCCGTGGTGCCCTTCTCCTGGGGGTGCTGGCTTTGGTAACCCGGAGTCCGCAGCCTCTGGTCCACCTGGGGAGGTGGGGGAGGTATCTGAGTGGAGCCCTTCCGCTTGGCCCTGCAGGTATGGCAGAGGTGCAGAGTATTCTGCGGTGCGGAAAGAAAGGGGTGACAAATGTGTGGCTAGTGTAGGCCAAGTCTGAGGCCTGCTCTGTGCCCGAAGACTCACGTCCAGTGTCAGCCTTTCTTTTCGTGCTATGAAAAACTCAAGTGTCTTTTCACTTCAAAACATTACAGGGAGGAGTGGATCAGAAGATGCCTCTTGTCGTCTCAAGGATAAACCCAGAGTCGCCTGTGAGTGCACATGTTCTGGGTGGCTGCCTGTGCTTGCTTTCCCATAAGGCCACCAGGTTTCACTTTCTCTCTTCCCTCCCTGCGTTCTTTCCTCTGCACTCTTCTCCTCTCTTCCATTCCCCTCCCTTCCTGTCCACCCTTCTTCCTGTCCACCCTTCCTTTTATCTCTTATTATTTCTGTCTTTACAACAGCAAAGAATATGTGTAAATAGGTATAGACAGAGAAAAGGAACATAGCTTGTGTTCTGTGGAGCCTTGATATTCAGCATGGTCCTGGGGGCTGCGATGCCTGCATCCCATAAGACTGGGTTAAACTTGCAGAACTCCAGACCCTGACACAAGCTGCCAACCCACTATCTGCATCTGTAACTTAGGTGTTTTTTGTGCACATTAAATTTTGAGAAATACTAGCGGGGGGAGGGAAACTGAGGCACCAGGTTTGTGCTGCATTTGAAGAAGAATCATGATCTTGGTCTCCCTTCCTACCCTCTCCCTGCCAGGCCTGCCCCAGCTTTGCCAAGGCCTCCTAAAGAGTCCGTTGGCTTTGTTTTCTTAATTGTATGCATTTAAGGGGTGTGGCATGCTGTGCTTATCCATAGTAAAACAATATCTAGGGTCAAACAGATCTGTCACCTTCCAGTGAGCATCAGAAAGCCTCTGTGCCTTCCGCAAGGTACTACTTGGCGGCTTTGCTCTTAAATAATCCATAAGCTCGTTGTATGTATTTTGTCACTGTTTATGATTTGTGAGGATTAAGGAAGCTTTCATTCTTACACTGTTTCTCACTCAGCGCCATAACAGCTTCTGCTGACAAAGGCTTCCTTTCTCTGCTGTAAGCCAGATACATACTTATAGCAGCTGAAAAAGCATTTTCTAGCAGTACATCCCAAAAACGAATGACTGGCACTGTCACCATCATTACGATAGTAAGTCAAGGCTGGCTCCTATGAAGATGTGGTTTTAGCACCTCTCTCGTTAGGAGATATTCCATAACTTACATTCCGGGCAGCACATCTTTGAAATCCCACGACCCACTGCCACGTCCATGTCGCCGTGTATGGAAAAATGATGACAGCGATACCTGCGGGAGGGATGACAAACTTGAGCACGGTCTCAAGGGCCTGCATCTGAGAGCTCAGCGTTGTTCCCTAGGGGGTGATGTTATGGTAACGAGAACCCGCTTCTCTCCTCCAGGCCGACACCTGCATTCCTAAGCTGAACGAAGGGGATCAGATTGTGCTGATCAATGGCCGGGACATCTCAGAACACACCCACGACCAGGTGGTGATGTTCATCAAAGCCAGCCGGGAGTCCCACTCGAGGGAGCTGGCCCTGGTGATCCGGAGGAAAGGTAACAGCCCCCCCCCCCCAGGAGGAGGAGCCCCAGCATGCTGCCCTGGCAAAGCAGGACCTTCCTTAGCCCTCGCTGTGCTTCTGAAAGTGTTGTATCTAGAGCCAACACTGTAAGGATTTTCACATAATAACCAGAATGACTGGCTTCTCCCTAGGAAAACTTGAAGATATGCCCCCCAGGGGTGGGGACTGATCCCCTGTGGCAAGTTCTCTGGAGAGAGGCAGCCCCACCCACAGTTCCCTTACATAGGGTGAGAAGCTGGATTCCTCCTGACTAGGCACAGTCCAATCACAGTCTTAGCTGCCTGTGCTCCTTCTTGGAGGATAAGGTTCAGTTATTCTTGTGTGTTTGACCCGGTCAGGGAGGCAGTGAGGCCATCAGGGCGGAGCGCGGTTGTCTTGGTGATGCTGCAGGTCGAGGGACCTTGAGTGAGTTGCGTGCCCAGGCTGCGTGTCAGTTTCCTCAAACGTGACGTGAGGACAGCATCGTGCCCTCCTCAGCACTCTCAGGGAGACTGAATGGTAGTTACCTGGAAAGCACCTGGACCGCAGCTTGACTGCAGCAGGAATTTGAAGGGAGAGCTCTGTTGAGTATTCTCACTACGCCTGTTGCTGGTCTACAGTAATAAGCCATTGCCCTTGGGACCCCCTGCACCGCTTTAAGTACTGACTGAAATGAAGGATGTGACACAGAGCCCTGGCCTCACATGTACATGCAGCTCACAGCCCTCATTCTCTGTTCTGCTCAGAGCTCCAAGTCCTGCCCAGCCAGGCTCACGTAGACATGACACTTCCTCCTCCCTGAAACCTTAGGGACTCCCTCACCACACCTCCACAAGGACTTAGGGATCTTGTGGGGCTCTCCCATCCCCTTCCACTGCCTCATTTCACCAACCCCAGCGATGTGCTAGGAACATGGTAGGCGTTGAGTCGTGGTAGCAGCGACACTGTGTGGGCCAGGCGGGGACAGGCCTCACTCTGTGCCAGTGGCGCTCCATGGTCATCTTCAGTACTCATGACTCCTCTGAAAGGAGTGTTCTCATCCTAAGCAGGGAATTGGGGAAACCAAGTCACGGAAGCGAGGGAAGCTGCCCACTGCCCTGTGACTTGGTCAGGCCACAGTGATAGGTGTCAGAACGTTGAAAGTGAGGACAGGCCCCATCACCCGAGAGACACGTGCTGCCATGTGCTGGGCGCCTGGTGCAATAGGAAAGGCCTCCAGAAAGCCTGGGCAAGGGGCGGAGACTTTGGAATGAGGAAAGCTGTGAGTAGGCAATGAAAGCTAAATAGCCAGGCCACCATTTGTCAGTAACTATAATAATAAGTTTATTGCAACGTAAACGTGTATGTAAAAAATACAAATTGATGCAAGAAAAATGTTACACTGACTGAGATGAGGCATAGGTAGGGCAGAAATCACAGTGTGCAAGCACAGCTGAGCGGCCGGTGTCAGTGAGAGGGTCAGAGGGCCGTGCCTGTTGCCTGCTACCAGTAAGTCCTGTGTTCTGTGCACACAGGCTGAGTTGCTTCAGACAAATGATTTACCCTTTCTGAGGTTCTGCTTCATCATGGTCTGTGAAACGGAAAGAACAGTGAGGACATTCAGAATTGTGAGGGTTCAGTTCAGCTGTATGGGGAAACCCAAACGTTATTGTTCTCTTTTCCTGTTATCTTAAAAGTTAGTAGGGAGCCTTGGAAGATGTGGTACATGTGTGTGTGTGTGTGTGTGTGTGTGTGTGTGAGAGAGAGAGAGAGAGAGAGAGAGAGAGAGAGAGAGAGAGAGAGAGAGCAAGAGGTAGAGAGACAGACAGACAGACGATGACCCAACAAGTCAGTCAGCCTGTCTCTGTCTCTCTCTCTCTGGCAGGATCTCCCTAAGTTACTCAAGTGGGCCCAAACTTGCACTGTCTGCCCTCTCCTCCCTCAGGGCTGAGGTTGGCAGGTGTGTACCACCACACTTGGTCACTTGGAGGCTTTTCGGGGGGAAGGGGTTATACTTTTTTTCTGGTGAATGTTTTAATATTTTAGTAGAAAATTTTAAAAGGATATAGAGTCTGTATGTCTGAAAAAAATTTTTAAAGAGAATAAGAAAGAACAATAAAAAGGCTTTTGAGGCTGGGGAGACAGCTCAGCAGCATTTAGTGCCTGCTTGGCAAGCGCGAGATCCCGAGTTCCATCTTTGGCGCCACAAAGAAAAACAAAAAACCTTTTGAGTGAGGGAGTGACTTCCATTTCCACTCAGAACGTTAGGAAATGATAGCGAAGGTTTCCAATTTGGGAGAAGGGATAAAGAAGTAGATGCAGACAAACAGAAGTAACCCTGGTAAGTTTGACTTGGGGGTAATTTGGACTTACAGAAGTAATGCTGAAGCCTAGAAGAGCCATTAGGACTGGAGATACTTACGTGGGAGCCTCCCACATAGAAATAGCCTTGAGTTAAGATTCTGGGGTCGCAAGAGTGATGGGTCACAGTGAGCGCTTGGTCCATTTCCTGGGGCCTGGGAAAATGCCCATTTTAAGGGAGTAAGTAAAAAGAGCCTAAGAAGAGGGAGCAGATTATGGGGATTGGGGCCAGAGAGACACACTTCCTTTTACAACACTCCATTTCCTTTTTTCTTACTTTGTCAGAAGGCCTGTGTGTACTAAGCACTATCATTTAAAACTAACCAGAAAGATTAGTATGTTGTTTTCTATAATTACCACAGACTGAATCATTCACCTAGAAGTGATGTCTCTGATGAAATGCTCGCCCTGTGCCTAATCATTTAATAAGAGGTTGTAAGCCATCTGCACCCAGTGCCGCAGGACAAGTTTTTGGGAGGGAAATTGATCGGCCCCAGTGGTGAGCCACATGCCCTGTCTTCTTCGTTCCAGCTGTCCACTCGTTTGCCGAGATCAGATCTGAAGATGAACTGAGCCAGCTTTTCCCAGAGGCCATTTTCCCCATGTGTGCAGAGGGTGGGAACACTTTGGAGGGATCCATGGAACTGCTAAAGAAGGGCCTCGAAAGCGGGACAGTGCTGATCCAGTTTGAGGTAAGAGGTGCTGAGGGCTGACCCCGGCCACTGCTGCATGCATGGTGGGCTTCCTTGCTGTGCCTGAGTACTGCAGGGCAATGCAGAGACATGAGCTCTTAGGTTTTCATTAAAGGCTCACACAGTAAGGGCTGGCTAAATAGCTCAGCAGATTAAAGCACCTGCAAGCAGGGGCTGGGGGTTCAATCCCTGGGTCTGCTGTGCCAGCCCCACCCCCGGGGCATGCTGAAATAGTCATTGAGACTGGGCATGGTGGCACATGCCTGTAATCCCAACTCTTGGGAGTCTATAAATAGGCAGATCATTACAAGTCTGATCTAGTAGTGGGACCCTGAACACCCTGTAGACCCCTTCCCTAAAATACAGAAAAAAAAGTCTCACACAGCCTCCCAGGCAAGGCTTGTGCTCTTTGTGGGGCAGAGCCAAAGGGGCCCCTTTTTAGGCTCAGAGCAACAGGGCAGCAAGAGAACACAGCAAGAGAAGATCGGGACCACCGCCCAGCGCTGAACTCTGTCTCACCCTCTTACTGTAATAACCGCATAGTCATGGAGAGACATCAGAAATTGAGGAGGAGGGGCTCAGCAATTTGAGCTGCCAACACAAACCCTCAAAACTCCAGATGAACATAGTAGAGAGGCAGTGTGGGAGATCTACCCAAGAGACGTGCAGAAGCGAGCTCACACACACCCACCCCGGGAGACCAGGAATTGAAGCAGTTGCTGTCACCCATGAGGGTGCAGTACCTTTCCCTCCCAAGTTCTCCAGAACCACTGGAGCCAAAGTCAGAAGCTATCTTCTCAGGAGGGGTCTGGCCCACACAGGACTGAGAGACTATTGACAGAGTCACCTGAGACCTTTTACAGAACCAGAGAGGAGCAAAAGGGCCACTAACGGTGAAGATAAAACATGTTTATCTTTCAAATGTATTTCAAGATTGAAGACAAAGTAGTTCAGGCAATAAAAGAGTAGAAGCAAAAGCACAAAGAAGCATCAAATAGGCCCATAAAAGAAACAAGATCGTGATTCACAGCACATAGTTTGGGTTCATAAATTAAGAACAAGAATCTCAGGAGATACACACAGCCCAGTCAACAGCACATCATCTATTAGCAAGCCACATAAATGAGCAAAAGGAAGAAGGAGAAGCAGAGCGTTTGCCAAATGTATGTTACTATGGGATGATTCAAGAAATCGTGAGTTATGAATATCCAACTAAAAGCACAAAGCAGGAAGCTTGCAGTGAAAGCTTTATTTTACAGTGGTGTAAGGCACAGAGTGTAATGATGTAATAAAGCAATACGTGCTGAACAGTAGAAAGCAGAACGCCATGGGTAAAGGGACAAAAAGAAGCTGATCCCCCTCTCCCTGCAAAAGCAATAAAGAATTTCAGCTTTTAATTAACCACCTGGATAGATAATATAAAACAGAAGATAAGTTTTGATCCCATACAAACAAAATTTGGTGCATGCATGCTTCAAAAATAATTGAGACAAGAACTTGCAATCCGGTCGCAGCAGAGATTGGCCTTATCCTTGTTCTGGTCTGGGGAAGGAGGATGCACGTGAGGTCATTCCATCATTGGTCATTCAGCCCAGCTGTGTGTCTGTGGTCCCAGCCACTCACCTGACACTGGGCTGGGAACATAATGAAAGGAGAAGAGAGCCTCTGACTGCAGAAACTTATGGTTTAATTTTGGTATATTGGGGAAGATATATTTTGAGTCCTAGAAATAGCTAAAGACCAGGATAGGGAGTGATTTCATTACATAGAGCACAAATGCCGCAGCAGCTAGATGTGAGGAGGTTCCAGGTACTCCTCTAGGGTGAGTAAGATATGGGAACCAAAAGGATGCATGGGATCAAATCCATCCTCTTGAATAAAAAGGAGGGGAGGGCTCCTAGAACGGTCACATCCTGAATGAAGACTTCATAGTGCTCCAGGTCACCTAGCTGGGGTGTCCAGTACAGCAAGGAATCACAGGAGCCAGCTCCAGGAGAGGAAAGGCCATCAACCCAGCAAGGTTGGTTCTAGTTGTCCACAAGGGGGCGCTGTGGACTCTCTTTGAGGAAAAGCCCCTTCAATGGTTGGTCTTGAGCAGTGTGTCATAAAGCCACCTTCACCAAGGTGCACAGCTTTGGCATGTTTTTATGCTTAGGAACCCCTTGCAGATTTTTCTCTAAAGTGATTTTCAACATTTTATAGAAATTTTAAAAGGTTTTAAGAAAGACCCGCTTTCCTCTGGGTTTGGAAGTATTTCCCCAAGTCTTACACCAGGGAGCTTGTCAAACTGGGGCCAGGCTACAGCTGCCTGATCAGTACTTTTAGCAAAATCACCTGAGACTATGATCCACAAGTAGATGCAGAGCACAAGAGGGAAGAAACTGTACCAGGAGCGTCATCCCCATTGCCTATCGAAAGCCTTGCCTTTGGAGATTGTAGTTAGATGAAAGCACAAGAAAGAAGTACACATTTTAGGGATGAAATTGAGAATGTGCCCTTTTTTTCATTTAGCTTATATGCATTTCCCAGAAATCAAATAGGAAATTCCACCTTTTAAGTAATGTCTTCTGCAGAATTTTATAATACTGAGCAGGAAAGAGAAGATTTGCTCTGTGGTGCCACTGGTGGGATCTCCAGAACCTATCCCTGTCCAGTCATCCTTCTCTACTGCCCAGGGAGCCCAAGGCTAAGCAGAGTATCGTATGGACTCCAGTGTTGCAGAGCGGACTCTCCCACTGCGCTAGGTAGAGGAATGCAGAGGAGACCTGGTCAGATGGAATGCCTGTCGGAAAGAACCTTTTAGTGAGCAGTTACTGTGTGCCATGGGCTATAAAGAGCATCCCTCCATGATCCTCACACAGTCCCATATACCTGCTATCATTGTCCCTCTTGTAGAGCTCAGAAAGATCAAGGGATTTCCCCAAGGCGTCATAGTAAAAGAAAGAGAGCTTAGAACCTAGGGAGCTAACCTAAGTATATATTCTCTTAACAACCGTCTAGCTTTTGGAAAGTAGGAGCTAATGTTGGCCTGTGAAGGCCATTATATTGGAGTAGTAGTAAAACATCAGTGCTATCAAAGATCTAAGGGCTGCCTAGATACATGGAACCAGACAGGCTTAAAGTCTTGACTTCTGTTCCTTAGCCTCTGTAACTGTACTTCCCCATGCGTGCACTGGGTATCTTGTGGGTTGATATGTAAGAGGTAGAGGAGATAAATGTTTATATAATACCCGGTACATGGAAATCACACCATTAAAAGTAATAGTCATTATTTGTTAGAAACTAAGAGAGATTCCCAGAATCGGAAGAACATGGCCAATCTGTACAAAAGGTGATCACAGAGCTCTGGGCTTGAAACCTGGGGCTGTCTAACCCCATGGTCTTGGCCCATCTGGCCTCTTTGACTCCCTTCTCCAGTGTCATTGGGAGGTGGACAGATTGCTGTTAGAGGGGGTGCTCTGGACCAGACCAGGAAGAAGAGGCTGGTGGCCAGCAGGTGCCCATACGGCCCATTCCTCACAAAGGACTAACCCTGGGGCAACAGACCATAGACAAAGCCCCTTGTAGGATGAAGGCTGGCTTCCTATAGAGCTTGTCCTGAGCACTTTTTTTTATTAAGGAAGTTCCCTTTCTTGTCTATTTTGTAAACAAATATAAATTCATTCCAGAAAGCATTTGGTTCTAGTTATAATGAAATCACGCTTAATAATAATTAGCATTTCTAGAGCACTTTGGAATCTACCAAGTGTGTTTCACATATGTTGTCTCAGCAGAGCCAGAGATTTTAGAGGTTTTTTTGTTTGTTTGTTTATCCTGTAGGTTGGATCCAGGGCCTCTCCATGCTGGGTGCATACTCTACCAGTAAGCTATTCCCCTCCTGCCAGTATTGCTCTTTTAGAAGTAAAACATTAAGCTGAAAGAGGTTAAGAAACTTATATAGTCACAGATTTAGTCACACATAGAACCAGAACTACAGACTATATGTAAAGATGTAGCGAGCATTCTGGCATGTGCTTATAGTCTGTACCAGGGAGGCTGAGGCCAGAGGGTTTCTTGAGCCCAGAGTTTGAGACCAGCATGGGCAACATAGGGAGAGCTGGCTGAAATACATAGATACAAACCAAGTCCCCTGGCATTAGCTGGCCATTGTCGTTGCCACCAAATCCACCCAGTCTCCAGTGCAGCCGCTCACTCTGTAGTGACCATGTGCTGTTTGGCATCATTTGTGATTGGCCTAAAACCACCTGAATCCTCTACAGTGTTTAGCCAAGTTGTGGATTTTTTTCTTCTCCTATAAAGAAGCAAATTTGGAGTCATGCTGAGCCCAGGCCACTCTACCTCGAGGTCACTCTCCTCCGCTGAGTATGACATCCGTGCAGCTATAGTTTATTCTTCCCAGAGACTGATGTGTGCTTAACCCACAATTCACCTGAGTCCAGACTCCTATTTAAGCAAGGTGAAAGATATGCACTTGGTTCAGAATTAAAATCTAAGTTGTTATGCTAATCTGTCCAGAACTGGAGAACCAATTTCCTATCAAACAAAAGAATCTCGTGTCTGTATCCATCCAATGGCCAGGTGATGTACAATTTTGCTGTTTTCTCTTTGTTAAAACGTCTTTGGAGATGTATGGAATTCATTTGATAGAAAATGAAGACTATGAAAAGGCAACACCCACCTTCCTGGGATGACGGATTAGAGCAATAGCCAAAACCACCGAAGGTCATGTCCGTCTCACACACCCCTGCCCTCCATCCGCTTCAGCATTCTCCATCTCTGTCAGGCCAGAAGCCATCTGCTGCCATCCTTGTCTCCTGTTCTTCCTTACCTGGCTCCTGCATTGCCATTACAGCAACTGTCAGGGTCCAGAGACTCTCTGGCTCCTGTCAAAATTAGTGAGGGCAATTGTACCTTCAGGAGTAAAATCCATCCCTAAAAAGTACCATTTAAGAAGCTTTCCAAGTAGTTTTTTTTTTTTTTATCCTTTTTTTTTTTCTTTTTTAGAGGAGGAAAACTACCAATCCTGTGTGTCTGAAATACATGGGGCACACTGTAGCCTTTAGGTGACTCTTCATGCAGCCTGTACATTTTCAGCACTAGGCAACCCTTAAAAGACATGCTTCCCCACTGTATGTGTATGGAAAGGCCTGCTGGAGTCCAGGACAGCAGCAGAATTTGCATCTGGGGGCTTTGTGCTGAGATCGCATTATTGAAATCTGCATTAGTCAGCTTTCCATCACTGTGACAAAATGCCTGAGATAACTTAAAAAATGGAAGCATTGATCTTGGCTCATGGTCACCTTATTCTGTTGATTTTTGGGCCTGTGTCAAGGCAGCGGCATCCAGGTATGAGTGTGTGGTGGAGCAAACCTGTTCACTTCCAGGTGGTGTGCAGACGGAGGAAGAGGCCAGGATCCTAGTGTCCTCTGAAGGTACATGTTCTGTCACCTAACTTCCCGTGACAAACACCTCCTCCAAGGAACCCCATATGCCTTAACACACTGGCTTTGGGGGGAACGTTTTAAATCTAAACTATAACAAAGTCCGAATTATCAGCCATTTCAGTATGGTACATCTTTCTGAGAAGATAGCTAGACACTCCAGGTGCCCTCTGAACACAGCCTCTTGCCCTCTGTCTGGGGCAGCACAGAGAGAACAGATGTCTCCATTGTGGACACACTGCTTATGTGAGGTGGCATGGGGAAAACAGCCTCTTGGGCTTTTCTGAAGAATGAGTTCTGCTCGGTTAACTACACAACACCACACGTAAGAGCCCAGTCTGTGTCTCTCTTCATGCTTCATTCCCATAGTTTGCACCCCTTTTACAAGTAGTAAATGTCATGATGCCCTCCTGTACGATACTTTCAATTGAGCACCTCCTATCTGTCAAGCACAGTGGTGGCCTAGGGATTTATAGTGGTGAACAAAACAAACCAGATCCCCCATGCTTGCCCTGTGGAGGAGATGCCCTGATCACCAAGGGGGTCTTCCCCAGGCGAGGCTTACCCATTGCTCCCTGAATGTGCTGACCCCTGCGATTTCCCCAAATGTAGGAAAGTCAGCGGCACAGTTTGTGATAGTTGGGACTGTGTTCACACTTCTCTGCTTAAAAAAAAAAAAAGATTCCCCTCTTTGTGAAAATAACAGTGGTTGATGGGGCAGACGGTCAAGAGCTGCCTGCAGAGTCTTGCATGCCCGTATGTAGCCCCAGCCCCTGGTAGGGTGAGGCAGGATGCTCACAACTTTAAGCCCAATGGGGGCAATTTAGCAACTTAAGAATCTTGAAAAAAAGAGTAAAGAAAGGAAAATACAAAGTGCTGAGGGCATGGTTCAGTACAAAGGACCTAGGTTCAATCCCCAGAGCCCAAAAAAAGGCCACTGCCTGAAGCAGAACCTGGTTATTGGTGAGGCCTGAAAAGAATTCCGTTTCCGTCAGTTTCCTTGCCCTCCTTTCTTTTCTTCTTCCTGTGCCCAGCCTTGCCAGCAGCCTCCGCTTGGGGTTGGTTGTGAGTCTGAAACCCTCCTCAAGGGATGTGATGACAAGGTTACACCACTTGGGCTGAGGGGAGGAAAGAGGCCGCCTGTGAGCCTTCCCCATGCCTCTCCTAGATGCCAGAGAACAAACATTTGAACTCAAAATCCACAGCTCCCCATCTGTCCCACCCATGTCGCCTGCAGAGCCACAGCTCCTTTACTTCAGTTTGTGTCTTTAAGGCCAGAGCTAGAGATATTGATGCTGTAATTTAAATACTGCTGTTCCTTAGCAACCCCTCTCAGCCATGCTTTTCCTAATTTACCCTTAGTTTCTGAGCTTCTTGGAATCACACTAGGGTAGGATCATATCAATGCATTTTAGGACATAAAACAGCTTTATGGAAGACTACGTGGTTTTAAAACCCTTCATCTCTGACCCTGCCTTACAGCCCCATAGCTGCCCCACCCCCCACCCCCCTCGTAGGACAGGGCTTAGGAATCTGTGACCAAGAGCCCCTGTCTGCCTCTCACACCTGCTGCCTGGGAATAGTGAAAGCAAATTGTATTTTTCCAGTGAATGGTTCCTTTAAGAGCCTTGTGTCTGATTTTGACCAATATCAGCAAGCCTTAGCTCATTCTCCTCTGCCCCTGACCTCCAAAGAGGTCAGCAACGCCCCCTCTGCCCCTCAGCATGGCAGCCCACACTCTGGGGATGTGTGGTTGCTGTGAAGAACCTGCAGAGCCAGTCTTAACCCTTCAGAGGCGAAATCCTTGAATCCTGTTTCCGCAGAGTGCCGCAGCCCTGCTCAGCAGTAACCCTTGCAGAGAGGATGCTGCCTAACCTTCTCAAGGGCGCAAAACCTGAGATGTGTTCACCCAGCTTTCCTGAAACTTTTGCATTTTATAATTTTTAAATATGTTTAATTTTGTGGCATTCCTTTATCTCACTTCTGTTAGTTGAATTTTTAAAAAGTCATTGTCATAATTCAAATAATGCAGAAGTAGTCAGAATAAAAGTAGTAATCTGCCCAGCATCCTGTTCAGTTTCTTCCTCTTAGTTACAAACGACTTGGCAGGTCTCCGTCCATACTTTTTTCGGTACTCCTGCAGGTATATTTAGTACGCACAGCACACACGGGTGCACATGTGCACAGAGGTCTGTGCATACGCACGCTCTGCATACTACAGATGCTGCTGGGACCACCAGTGTATGTATTGCTCGTTAACATGCAGTTTTCAGAGTACATGAATAAATATACTTAGAAGTCTGTTTTTATTCTTCTTTATTCTTTGCATAGCACTTTGTAGTACGGCTGTGCCATATTTGCGTTGACGCTTTTCCTTATCAAGGACTGTTTGGGCTGGATCTGTTTTTCCCCAAATAAATATCTTGCTGCAGATAAACTTTTCTAACATGATTCATTTTGTATTTGATGAAACCCAGAGAGAGCACATTTAAAATTTTTTGAATAATGACATAGAAAATTTCTTTCAGGACTGTATAATCCTATCAATAGATCATTACTACTGAGCTGCATTTAAAATCTTATGCTAATTAAAGCCTCCTGCTAGACCTACATTTGTCTGATAGACTTCAAGTTGATGGCACTTACACTTTTGCTATTTAATAAAATATATCTTCTTCCAGGTTAGATTTATAAGCTGTACTCACTTAAATGGATTGTACCTCCATGCAGTTAGCACTAAAATGCCATTTAGATAAATGTGGCTGGCTCAGATGTCTGCCAGAGTCAAATCAAAGCCTCAAGTAAATCACGAGTTTATTTCTAGAATGAAGTCAGAGTCCATTAAAGGCTGCAGGTGTTTAGAAAGTTGGTTAGCAGCTACTGGACCGTTTACAGTGTGCAGGTGGTCTGTACTGGAGCTCTTGGAGAGGCTGCAAATTCAAAACATTCGGTAAGTGTAGAAGATCCTGTGTCACTAATCCAGGCCTGGGAGTACTTGCCTGTAATCCCAGCTCCCTTGGAGGTTGAAGTTGAAGCAGGAGGTTCATCAGTTTTGAGCCCTGGATGTACAGCTTAACACAGTGGTGGCAATCCTCTGGCATGCTTCTGTTACTGTGTTTTTGTTGTTGTTGTTATTGTTTTGAGGGGTTTTGGGTGGAACTGGGAATTGAACTCAGGCCCTTGCACTTATTCTCCTGAGCCACCTCCCTGGCCCCTGTTACTGTGTGTTAAAGACAAAAGATATTTGTATAAGAACTGTTTTTTCTAAACTAAAATCTCACTGTTCAGATTTAACTGCAGTGTTGGTATTTTGCGATAAGTAAGTGGGTTTTGCGCTGCAGATTCTCGGTCTCTAGATGGCTCTTATGAGATGCTGAGGTCCTGCGTGGCCAGCGTACCTGGAGAAATGGCTGATCACACAAGTTAGTGTGTTGTAGGGCTTGTCTTGTTAGCAGTACCTAGAACATAAGGTAAATATTTGCCAATTTCTTTGCCTTTGAGACATTTTTTAAAGAGTACTGCATTCTTTTAAGACACTTACTTTCCATAGAATGTAGGGTGAAAAAAGCCAAGGCATAGTTCAGTCTCAGTTTTTGTTTTTTAACATGTAGTGTAGGCATGTATTATACATGTACATATATATTTGTGCATTTGTATGCATGAATATACAGAAAAGCTGGAAAATAGATAAAAAGGTCCTCAGAGTTATGAAATTACTTATAATTTTTTTCTGTGTGAATTTCCCAAATTTTCTGCAAAAGAAAAAATATTACTTACAATTTTTTTTTTTAAGTTGCTTTTAAATTCCCAGAGAGCTTATAAGAACCACCGGTGAAGAGGCTTAGCTCTAGTTGTCAAAATAGAAGAAACAACTGTAAAAAAAAAAACCAAAATATGCACCTTGGCAGCTGATCTGAATTCATGCTGTCTGTGATAGTGGGCAAAGCATTTAACCTCCGGCTGTCACTTGCCAAGTAAGAACAGGGCAGTACCTCCCTCTCCGCTCAGGGGAGAATCCTGGCGGGTACCATAACACAACTATGGATAGGCAAAGATCGCTTGTTTTAAATTTTTGGTTATTCATGGCGTATATGGGGCAGCAGCTCTTTAAATGAACCTTGCTGTGTTGGGGTAAATGTTTTCACTTAGAAATATACTTCTAAAATAATGAATGAAATGCTCTCACTCCTGAGCAGGAGCTGTGGTTCACTATATCAAATCAGAGGCAAATGGAATTTTCAGACTAATTTAGATAGATGATTTCCATTTAATTTTGAGACAATTTTTTTTTCCTCCTTTAGATGCTTTTAACATTTGTCAAGTAATTTTCTTTTTTTTTTCTTTTCTTTTTTGCAGAACCAGGGATTAAACTCAGGCCCTTGCACTTGCCAGGGATTCCACTGAGCCATCTCTCTGGTCCCTAGTAATTTTCATAAGGATAAGGTTTTACTGACCAGGATCCATTATCAGTGATTCACTCCTGCTTTGCCTTCCCCCATCTCAAAATCCTTAATTTTTTTTTTTTTTTTTTTTTTTTTTTTTAATTAAAGAGCTTAGCTGGTTTCTCCTAGAATTGTAGAATTTGTTTTGGGGAAGGTTGTTTTTTAGTGTGTAACATAGAGTTACTTTAAAGTGTTAAGATTTTGGTACCATGTGAGGTTAAAGTTTACCATTAAAAGTATCCCTTCATGCTACCTTCTTAGCTGTTTTTTGAAATGATTTTTTTTTTAACTTCTCTGTTTATCCTACAGCAACTCTACCGAAAGAAGCCAGGTTTGGCCATCACCTGTGCGAAGCTGCCCCAAAATTTGGACAAAAACCGATATAAAGATGTGCTGCCTTGTGAGTTTCGTGCATAAATGCTCCTTCCCCCTGCTCAGAGATAATGTTTCCCTTTTTAAAACAGATTGCCTGGTATTCTGGAACGATCTTCAGTGTGTCTGTAAACACCGCTGTCTTTGCTGCAGCCATTTCAGGCTGAACAGTTGGGGAATAGTGTTTATGCTAATGAGGCAAGAGCTCCAGATGGGGCTGGGAACTGAACCCTTGTTTACTTGGTGGGATAAAAATAACGCTTGGAATAATCAGTAAATTTTCCTCTCTCCCGCAGATGACACCACCCGGGTAATATTGCAGGGACATGAAGATTATATTAATGCAAGTTATGTGAATGTAAGTTAAGAATCTGAGCATACGAAAGAGTCGTTGTTGTCAGGAGGGCCTGAACAGCAGTGCAGCAGGGGGCTTTGTCACGGGCTCTCTTGTTCCCTTGCGCATCTCAGACAGCCTCATGAGGAAGGAGAGGCTGTGATCTTACAGAGGGGAGACTAAGGTTCAGAGAGATGGAATAATTTGGATAGCCAGCATGCCAAGAGCAGAGGTGTGTCCTGTGTTTCTGATTCCACTGTCCTCACACTTTCATACTGGGCTTCTGCCATTAGGGCACTTGGGTGTGCTGGCACTGAGTTTGTGCCCTTCTGTGGCTTTTCCTGTGTAATTAATGCCAGCTTGCTTAAAAATAAGAAAAATATCATCACCCCTGTATATGTAATCCAAAAAAGAAGAAGGAAGAGGCTCCTACATTAGATGAAAAGCATTTTTTTTTTTTAATTTTTGGTCTCTGGAATGCATATGAACTTCAGTTCTATGGATTTCAGTGTCATCCAAACCTCAGGTCAGCAAACTAGTTCTGTAGAGGGCCATGTCGTGAATATTTGTCTTTCCTTTAAAATGTAATCATTTAGAAGTGTTGGAAACTGCTCTTAGTTTACAAGGTGATAGGCAGATCAGCCCTCAGGCCAGAACCTACAAACCCCAGTCTAAATAAACATGATTTCCAGATTTCATGTCAAGCTATACCACAGTATCAAGAACTGTCCTACAAAATGATCTGTTCAATGATTCCTCTTATTCCAAAACATCTGTGAGGCTGGATACCTCACTTCAGCAGTCAGAAATGATGAGGCCACAACTCTACAGAAGTCTGGTCCTTCCATGTTACACCGGATCAAGGAGGCCATTAACCCAGCCACTAACCAAACCCTGAATTGGGATCCTTCTTGTCCCTTCCCCACCTCAGAACAGTGGATCCCAGTGCCCCTTGAAGCTCAGAGAGTATTCTTTCACAGACAGGCCTTAGGCCAGCAGGCAAACGGTGAAAAGGAGGAAAGAAATGTCACTTTAAAACATTTCAACATTTTATGTCAAGATTGGCCAACTCAATGATAAACCATTAGATGCTATGCAAAAGCAAAATGCAACTGAAGTTGCATATGGTATAATTCTGTGTTGCTTATGCTTTACATAAAATAGTAGTACTGATAGAAAAGACGAGGTCGTTATTGCTGTGTATTGCTGAAAATGCAGATGATTGATACTGATTATATTTAGGATAGAGCAATCGCAGACTTTTAAGCTCTGTCATATTGAAGGGACACTTGGGTTTTTCCTACCAAGTATCACTGTTTAATCTTAAAGCTCCTAATGCTGGCATTATTGTATAATCTTTCAGAAGGGTTTTTCTTCTTTTTTAATTTTTTTTTTCCTTTGTATTGGGGATCAAACTCAGGACCTTGCACTTGCCAGGCAGGTGCTTAAGCTACTGAGCTATCTCCCTGGCCCTCGCAAGGGTTTTTAGAAATTCCTTTTTCTTTGATTTCTCTCATTCGTTGTGAGTTAATAAATATTTCTCTGGTTTGATGTTAGTTAGCAAGAACAGTTTTTAAAGAGCAGGCCCTTGTCTGTCTTGAGGCAGTCACAGAGTCTAATACTTTACCAATCTCTTTACCAGATGGAAATTCCTGCTGCTGACCTTATGAACAAGTATATTGCCACTCAGGGACCCCTGCCACATACCTGTGCACAATTTTGGCAAGTCGTCTGGGATCAGAAGTTGTCATTGATTGTCATGTTGACAACTCTTACAGAGCGAGGGCGGGTAAGTGGCTTGGTCTCCAATTCAAATATATGCAGTGTGGCACTGTGCTGTGCAGAATGTGAACCCCAGGGCTGGAAACGTGTACCGTCCAGCCCCAGTGAGCCCGTGAATCTCCTGTTGGGACGCTCTGCCTGCCTCCTGTCCACCTCCTATCTGGGTCCACTGTACCACGCAGAAGGCAATTTCCTCTTGCCTTTCTCTCCCCCGGCCACAGACCATGCGTTGGTTGTGGCCTCGCCTATCCCAGAGAAGTGCTGGAGCAGAGCGAGCAGTGTGTGCCACATAGATAGTGGCTATAAAAAGCAAAAGCAAATTTCGTTGGACTGTTTTCCATAGAAACAGATCACTGTTTACATAGCAGAAGTCAGTGTGCCCAGGGTAATTTGATCGTGAAATCCCTGCCTTCATATGTCTGCCTGTGTTCACTCTGGACTGTACATTCAAAAACACATGCCAAAATCAAATATTACTTTGAACCACCTGACTTGAGTGATCTGCATTCCACTTTCTCTAAAAGTTTCCTCCCCAGTATATGGTTCAGAATGCCAGTGCAATCCATGTTGAAAAGGAGGTTATACAGGGATTGGAATGGGTGTACTTTTGAGAAGAGCTGTGTACTACTTTCTTGCCTGATACAACAAATAAGATTTCCTGTTAGCTCTAGAGGGTCCTGTAGGTCACAGAGAGCTTTTACATGTGTTGTCCTAGTGAGACAGCTCATCACCGGTGCTAAAATACTTTACATTTGTCACCTGGGTGCTCAGTTCCAACTTTTTAAAAATTTCTTCTCACAACATATATATCACTTTTTAAAAGTTTTTCATAATTTTATTGAAGAACAAATAGCATTGAGACAATTTCAAATCCATTTAGTAGGACAGATTCAATAATTAATACATTGCATATTGTTTTCTTAGTGGTTATTTGTTGTACAAGGTACAGACATGATATTCTATTTACAAACACTATTAGAGTAGATCCCTCTCCATTGAATTAAGAGAATGTAGCTGTATACCTTTTTTTTTAAAGCTGAATTATACTACAGTTTCAATAATTAATACTTTTTACATTGTTGTCTTCCTAGTGGTTATCCATAGTTCAAGAAGCAGACAGGATATCCTGTTCAAACACTATTAGTGCAAATCTTTCTTTTCATAGAATTATGTGAAAGTACTGCATATTTATCCTAACTGTTCTGTATATACAAATACAGAATGATCCTTCCTTTGTATCCCCTTTTTTTGTTTGGTCCTGTCAGAGATGGGTATTCTATTGTCATTCAATTATTATAGGTGCTTGAATTCAGCAAAACACTCCAACACAGTCTAGTAGCCCACAATAGCAGTGCGTTATCCACAGGAGCTGTTGACTAGAGCCTTTTACAGCTCAGCAAAATATATCACTTTTAACTTCCACCCCATTTAGTTGTGTGACAGAGAAAACACAAGATAAATTCCCTTCTACTTGATGTGATACCCCTTCAGATATCTGAAAAGAACTTGGATTTCCATTAAGATTGTGGTCAGTAGAGAGCATGTGACTTCGTCTTATTTTGGCACTGAGCCAATTTCTCCCCTCTAGAACTTGTCGAGATTTTCATTGCTGGGGCACGATATTCAGCACTCCCAACCTAAAGAAGGAGATGTTTAGCTGATGGTTTGAGAGGATTGGGCCCACAGCACACTGGATCCAAAACTGGACCATCATGGTAGACAGAGCAAAGGTGCTTACTTCATGGTGGTTGATAATGGTGCAGAGAAGAATGGGTGAGGACCATTCTTAAAACATGACTTCTTAGTTCCTATCAGGATTAACAGTCATAATTCACACCTTGTCAGCTTCACACCCAAACTTATCTCCTTAAACCAGACTTAATCTCCAAATGAGAACAATAGCAAGTTCATAATTTGACCTAACATAGTATAGCTATCCCCCATACAACTGGAAATATAATAGTCTTTCTAGATTTCAAAAGTTCCAGCTTTTCAAAGGTCCAAATCTCTTCTGAGGTTCAAGGCAACCTCTTAGCTCAGAAACTCTGTAAAAATCAAAAGCAGGTCACATAATTCCAAGGTACAATGTGACCCCCAACTCTTGGATTCTGTCCAGCCTCACATGGACAAATACCAAGATTGGTCTGCCAGCTCGAGCACCAGCTGGTTCCCTTTGGATCATGGCTGCAGCAGCCTCTGGGTACCTAGATGGCTGAGTATAGTGAAATGAATCCCAGGGATTCCATTCCCCAGGAGGCTCTCCTCAAGCAGGCATTCCAGGGAGTGTTTTCTCAAAGGAAAGATTTAAACTTTTGCATCCTGACCTTGCATTGCTGAGGTCTTGCTGCTTCTTGAGGTAGCCTCAAGGCACACTAACCTTTTTTTGTGTGTGTGTGAAACCGGGGTTAACCTTTTTTTTAGCTACACCTCTGGCCTCAACTTTATACATGCTTCTTCCTAGGCCAAAATTTATGTGTTTCAGAATTATTTTACATGGCCTTTTGCCCACAGTTCTCATTATTAATCTGGCTAAAACAACCCAGCAGTACCCATGCCACAGCCTAAATGTTAGATTGTCTTAAAATTTCCTTTAAAAATTATCCAGTGCCCTTAATCTCAGTTTCCTGCATAGTCTCAAGACATGGACAAATCGCAGACAAATTTTTTATGAGAGTGTGACACATGACTCATAATCTACCTGCCAATGCAGTCCTTGTTTTCAGCTGAAACTTCCTGATCCTGACCTTTACTGTCAGCATTCTGGTCTCTTGAGCCCTGGCTAGAATCATCCACTCATGAAGCTGTTCAGCCATATAAAGGTTTCTCTAGCCGACATCTGCAAATCTTTTCTTTTCTTTTTTTTTTTTTTTTTTTTTTTTTTTTTTTTTGTCTTTTAGTTTGAAGAGAGGCTTTTATTGGGAAAAATCTGATGCTTCATAGGTTAATATAATTTATTTACTTATTTTTACTTTATTTTTTTTATTTTTGTTTTATTGAAGTACAAATATCAATGAGACAATTTTAAGATACCTTGACAAGATGGATTTGATAAATTAATACATTGCAAACTGTTTTCATAATGTTTTGGTATCATAGAAGGTGCATACATGATATTATACTTACAGACATTATTATACTGTATGTC
This sequence comes from Ctenomys sociabilis, assembly GCA_004027165.1. Classification (NCBI taxonomy): domain Eukaryota; kingdom Metazoa; phylum Chordata; class Mammalia; order Rodentia; family Ctenomyidae; genus Ctenomys; species Ctenomys sociabilis. The sequence goes on along the minus strand of PVKA01004462.1, from coordinate 72,466 downwards.
TCTTATCAGTAAATAAAGAGACTGTAGCTGTTTGTGTATCTTATTTTTTATACTTGAATTACATCAGATTCAATAATTAATACTTTCTACCTTGTTATTTTCCTAGTGGTTGTCCGTAGTACTAGAAGCTGACATAATATCCTGTCCAATCCAAATCTTTTCAAACTTCCACGAACCAGTTCCAAAGGCTTGTAAACTACATAGTGAGGTATAATCATATCAACAACCCCACTCCTGGAACCAATTTCCTACATTAGTCAGCCTTTGTGTTGCTGGACACAAGTCCTGACACCCACAATTTAAAGAAGGAGAAGTTTAACTTGCTTCACAGTTTCTGTCCATGGTCATGTGACTCGGGGTCAAAAACATCATGCCAAATGGGTGTGGCAAAGCAAAGTTGCTTAGTTCATGGCAGCCACACATTAGAAGAGGGGAACAGTGCCAGAGCAGAAGGGTTGAGGGGCCAGACATAAACCCCAAGGCAACACCTATATGACCTACCCAGACACACTTGAAAGTATGTTCTAGCAATGCCTAGGATATATCCCAAATCCAAGGATGCTGAAACTGTACCTTAATCACCACAGTGGTAACGCCTTTGACTCTTGGAACCTTAATCCAGCACCCTAGAGCCAAAGTGAATTGAAAGCATGGCTCCTTTTGAGCAAGTAGCATCTGTCTCTCTTGGCTCTCCTGAATGTTCGGTGAAGATAGTAATAGTGCCTACTTCTGAGGGTTGATAAAGACTGAGACAGTACTCATGGAGAGCCTAGGGAGGTGCATGCCACATGTGTTCCACAGATGCTGCCATGGTTCCCTGTTGTTATTATCTTCATTAATTAGACTCAGTTCTCAGCTCTGGAATTTAGGAAGCTCTTTGGGACTTCCTTATTTCTTCATGTTCCTCATTCCTAGCTTTGTGTTGTTCACAGCTTGGTCAGAATTTCTTGTCATTTAAAATACTGACAGAAAAGTACAAGGGTCTCAGGAAGCAAGAACAACTCCTCCTGCACACTGTTAATCCTGACAGCTCCGTTCTCGTCTCCTGTTTCCATCTCCTCTCCCCAGTTACCATGAGAGACTGTCAGAGGCTCCGCTGAGATCACTGTGCAACAGCTCCGATATCACCTGATCCCTTTGTCTCGAAGTCTCATTATCTATTTTAGTTTTAGTTATTTTTTAAATTGTATTTCTAGGAAATGAAGTTAACATGGACCCTTTTTGAATTTAGGGACCCCAGCTGGCTCACAGTACTGTCCTCCCCAGTTCTCTGTAGCTACCTGGATGTGTGGTATGGAGGGTAAGAAGCCATGCTGAGTTCAAATCCTGTCTTTCCTGCTTCTGTCTGTGTGGCTTATCAACTGCATAAAATAATACCACCTATCTTGTGGAGTTGTGGGAAAATTGAATGAGTTCACATAGGAAGCCACTTGGGAGATTATATTTATTATACTTATAATCATGGAAGATTATATTTATTGCCTGGCATGCAATAACAGCAGTAGTAATTTTGGTGCCACCTTAATGACTCGAACTCAAACTGAGTTATATTTGTTTTGCAGTCAGTTTTTCTTTGGATTGTCTTATTACTTTTTTTTTTTTTTTTTGATGTATTAAATTTCCTTCCAAACATACTTCTTCAGTAAAAGTTGGTATCTGAGTAAAGTATTAGAGAAGCAACATTAAAGTGGTGCCAGACCCAAATCGAGGTGCTCTCCTTGGTATAACCTAAAATACTACATTGGACAAAAACCACTTGTCCACCATGCTGTTGTGTCTCCTCAGGTGTCACCGGTGACAGTGAAGCTTTGGCCATGCCATTTCATGTTCTCCTGACTTCCTTTCATCCCTTATTCTGTTATTCTGGTTCCTCATGCTAGATTTCCCAGGGAGTAATTTATAGAGGAGCCGTCCTGCTCTCTTCTGAGGCCTTCAAGCTCATAATAGTTCTCCCTAGAGCCAGTGCCTGAATCTACTCAGGTACTCCCTGCCGTTGCCGGCTGCTTATCTGTGTCAGGCTTCTCTTTCCCGTTTCCAGCTGGACAGTCATTCTTCTGAGAGAAAAGGGGGCTCCCCACTGGAGCAGCTTGGTGACAGACAATCCACCGTGGACAACAGCCCCTTCCTTCCCTTGCTCCACCTGGTCTAGCTCAGGAGAAAAGACCCTTTCTGCTCCACCTGCTCTTCCAGGTCCCGCCCCTCCTGCTCCGTGCTTCCTCTCTTTGTTGTTGTCTGCTCTGAACCTGAGCTCATCGCAGGTCCCCATATGACCTGACACATTTCTTTGTTCCTTGTCCTTTCTCCCTGACTGAACCCATCTGAACCCATCTGTAGCTTCTTCAATATCCAGTAAGAGAGACTCCCATCTCCCCTGAGGCCTCCTATTCCCTTTTCCCTTTAGCAGCTCTGGCCCTGGGGACTTGGTCTCTTAGTTACCAATTGTTAGAAATTGATCTTCCAAATTCCAGGGTGCACATTTCCCCTGCTCCTGTTACAAACCCCAGCTGACCAGAGCCCTTTGTCCCTGTCTCCTACTGATCACACCCCCTTTTTCTAGAGTTGGTTGTTCCAGGCAGCAGCTTTGCCTCTTCCTTCCTTCCTTCCTTCCATACAGGGTCTTGCTACACAGCTTGGACTTGTGATCCTCCTGTCTCAGCCTTCCCAGTGCTAGGATTACAGGCATATGCCACCATGCCTAGTTCCAGGATCAGCACAGCATGGGTATGAGGGATTGAACTTGGGACCTTGCGCTTGCTGGGAAGGTGCTTATGCAGCCGCGCTATCTCTCCAGCCTGCCCCTCTCTTTTTGTGAGAGAGGAAATTTCCAGCACATCCTGTTTGTTTTCCCCCATGTTGTTTCCTTGGTAGAGGGGACTCTTGGCAGGTGTTAGCCAGAGGCCTAGCCTCTCTGTTTCACTGGGGTCTAAGTAAGGAAAGCACCCCAAAGCCTTGCATCACCAGGTAGGCAGAGGCCCCTGGGTGTCCCTTGACTTCTCTTTTCACTGTGCTCTCATCTTGAAGCCAGGGTGCTCTTCCAGGAGATGACTTCCCTTCTCAGTTGGGAAGTCGTACTGACCCTCGCCTCATGAGATATTTCTTTTGGAGGGAAATCATTTGTTACATTTATGCAAAATCTAGGAATAATATAGAAAACATTCCTTCCCAGTCTGCTAGTCATTTGAGACACAGGCTCTGGGTCCAATACTGGAATTGTGGAACCATCACATTTCACTGTGTGACCTTGGGCCAGGCTTCAAACTTCAGCATCCTTGTCACTAGAAAGGAGAAGGTGTTGCTCACCTCCCAGACCCTTTTGGAGGTGATAGCACACCACTGGGGCCTGCCTGTGGCAGGTGCTCTGTGTGGCTTCCATCCTGATGTCTGCATCTTACTGGGCCAGGGACACATTGGTTTGCCACTTAAGAGTGGCACTAAGGGACCCGAGGGTCATGAGGATGATAAAAGGTGGTGCGAAGAGGTTCAGGGCAGCACAGTGCTCCATCCGCTCTGGTGTTCTGATCGCTGCAGTGTTTGGTGAAGTGCGCTTGGGGCTGTGAGGCTCCTCTGTGGGGAGCGTATTTCTGAATCACTTTTTGTCCTGCTTTCCGGGGGTCCAGCAGATGGAGCTGGACACTGACATTTTCACCTCCTGACGCTCATCCTCCCTCTTCACTTCCGATAGTATGTCTAGTCAAGTGTCCTCACATAACAGGGCACCCCAAACCACTAGGCCCCTGTGCACGCACAGTGCAGCCCTCCCCAGACTCACTGTTCTGGTGCTGGTGCCTGTCTGCTCAGTCGCCAAAGCTAAGAACGGGGAGTGGCCTTGGCTTCCCCCGTCATTTCCCATATCTTCCTGCCATGCTCTACTGCTTTCTGCGACTCACACACATCCTGTCCTCCGTCCCCGTGCCTCCTGCCTCTTCTCAGAGCCTTTCTATTTCTCCTAAGGATATCAGCAGCCTTCCTAGTGGATACAGCTTTGAGAGAGAGCTTGCCAGAGTCAGTCTGGTCCCACATTTTATCCTCGATCCCTGGGCAGGCTCCTTGATTCACCCACCTTGGAAGCACCCTAGGTGTCCTCCTGAATCCTATCCCCTCTATCCAGGACATCTATCCTACCTGTGCCTTTTCTCTTTAAAGATACACATATCTGCCACCAAATTTACAAATGGCTTGAGGAAATACCATACCATGTCTGCCTCAGCATGTTGAGGGTCACTTGGTGGCTGAGTGAGAACAAAGCCGTGTTTTTCACCCTCCAGGATCCTCAGCTGAGCCAGCGACCATTCCATCAAAACCCCATCTGCTCCAGGAACCCAGCCTTCAGCCCGTCCCCCAACCCCCGTCCACACAGCACATCTTCCCAAAGCCACCTCAGCATCCGCTTTCCCGTCCTGAACCTTGCAGAGCCCCTGTGTAGCTTGCAGGGAGAAGGGAACAACTGCCACTCAGCCTGTGAGCTCCACAGACGTGGCATTCGGACGTCTCCTTCTGGCAGTGTCTGCGATGGCTGCGTGTGAGTGGCCAGTTGCGCACCAGCCAACAGCACTGACCACTGTCCTCTCCCAGCAGAGCCAGGCCTTGCGCACGTTACCTGCATGATGCAACTCAGGTTCTGCCCCTCCTCCTAGACATAGAATCTGAGACATGGCAGTGCATCATCAGAGCCTCAGTTTTCTTTCACACACACAACAGAGCACCTACCTCAGCCCGAGGTAAAATGTCTGTGAAAAGGGCCCACCAGTGCTCAGCATATATGACTTTAAAAACATTGGGCTTTAGTAATTCCCTCTCTCCCACTGTGTACCAGCAGCAGCTGTGTGGAAACTGAGTTTCCAAATATGTGAGATCATCCAATTGGTTAATAGAGCTGATGAGCTAGGATCAAAACTTAGTATCTTCACAATCTTATTCTTCCACCACCCACCCCTACACTTTAAGATGCAAAGACCTAAAATCTGTTGATCAGAGGTCAAGAAGGAATCCCGTTCTTGTCAAATTCCCTTTAGAACAGAGATGTCTGAGGGGGCAGGTGTCCTGGGCAGCCTGCAGGACAGGTGAGGAGAGACGGGGATGGATAGAGAGCCTGTGTTTGTATTCTCTGCTTCAGGTCCCACAGGCAGCCACTTCAGGCCTAGGAAAATTGGGAAGTGGCTCCTAACCAAGAGACTGACATTCTCTGCTTCCAAGTAAATCCTCAATTCCAACTTCCCAGCAGCATACTTTAATTTCAGATATGCAATGTGATAGTTGAAAATAAAGCTAGAAAAGATGTTTCCAGACAAATTCCATGTGTCTGTTTATTATACTACCATTCCATTCTAAACAAGTATAATTTTTACTTAAGATAGCCTAACTTTAGGCTTTGTGGAATTTTTTCTTTTTTTAGTCAGGCTTAGTGGCACACGCTTGTAGTTCCAGCTGAGACAAGAGGATTGATCACCTGAGCTAAGGAATTTGAGGCCAGCCCTGGCAACATAAAGACACACACACACACACACACACACACACACATACACACGCATGCACGCACACACACGCACTCACTCACTCTTAAAAAATTAGTCAGTATTTGTCTAGCGGAGAAACTGTGATGGGTAGACAGCTTAGCCTTACATTGGCTTAGAAGCCAGAGCCAGTAGCCACAGAGGTCTATGGAAGGAGCGGCAGAGCTTGGAAGGGGATAGAACCCTAGAAGGGCAGCAGAACCCACCACTGTATGGGAAAGCCACAGCCATGGCAGGAGACACTGGGGTGTGCGGCAGGCTGAGCCCAGGACTGTGTTGCAACAGCCTGTGGCCTTGGAAAAATCCCCTCCCTAGGTGCCTCGTCTGCTTTTCAGGGAGTCTTGGCTCCAGTGTTTGAGGGCCTGGGAAATGTTAGGATATTTATTTGAGCTTAGGAATTTCCCGATTTGGATTCTTGGGGAATCTCTGACAATCCTTATTCAGGGTGATGTGGAGCCCATAGTAATAGCAGTAATGATAGCCACCAGCAGGGCCCAGCCCTACTTGTGCTGTCCAGCCTCTGTCACTGTCTGAGAGGCAGGTGTGACAGGCATGGCAGGCTGGTCTCCATCTTCCCAGTGAAAGTAGAAGTTGACTTGGTTGAAGTCCTGTGTCTGAGAAGTGGAGGAGGAGTCCTGTTGACACCCAAGTGTGCAATCTTGACTGCTGTCCCTGAAATGCTGGGGGACAGGGAGACAGGAGGTCTGTTATGAGCAGAGAGGAGGGGACCTGGGTTGTCCTGAGAGTAGGGGAGTAGATGGAGTTGGGCATAAGCCCCGCCTGCATCGGAGCCCCCTTCTGTCCTCCTGTCAGATGAGTCCTGAAGAGAAAGAGGAGTCTTGCATCCTCCTTCTACAGGCTGTGGCCCAGGGCTGGTTAGCCCCTGATGGGTTGAAAAGGGTAAAAGTTCCTCTTTGCCCAACCCAGAATAAGTTCATAGCACATGGGCTGAGTTCTCTCCTCCTATCAGCTCTCTGGGGTAGACCTGGCCAGGCACTAATTGCTCTGCCTGTAAAGGTTTAACTGCCACGGTGCACCCCCATGGAGGAGGCTCACACCCTGTGATTTCTTACAGACCAAGTGTCACCAGTACTGGCCCGATCCCCCTGACGTTATGGACCATGGCATCTTTCACATCCAGTGTCAGTCAGAAGACTGTACCATCGCCTATGTGTCCCGAGAAATGCTGGTCACGAACACTGAGGTAAGCAGTAACCTGAGGGAGGACAGTGCAGGAACAGGTGGATGACCAATACCATTCTTAGTGGGGTGGGGGCATGATGGATAAACGAAATGGGTACATCCATACAGTAACCGGTATTACGCCCTACAAAGGGAGGACATTCTGACAGCTACGGTGTAGAAGAACCTTGAGGAAATTATGCTAAGTGAAATAAGCCTGTAACAGAAGAGCGAATGCTTAGGATCCCATTTATGTGGACTACGTAGGACATCAAATTCATACAGCCAGAAAAGAAAATGGCAGTTGCCATGGCCTGGGGAGGAGGAAGAAGGGGAGAGTTATAATAGGTAGAGTTCGGGTGATAAAACGAAGTTCTGGAAATAGATGGTGGCGATGAGAACAACACTGGAGATATGCGGAATGCCCCTGAAATTTACATTTAAAATGGTTAAGCGGCAAACATAACATTACATGTCTCTCACCACAGTCCAAGAGGCAGAACTGCAGCCGCAAGGCAAGTACCATAGGAGCACCGGGTAGGAATCACTGTGCCAGAGGTCAGGAATGCTGTCCTGCCGGGGATGGCCTGAGGCATGGGGAGGACAGAGGAGATAACAGGCCACAGTAGAGCTATGCACTGTGGGAGAAAGCACACCGGGGACAGGGCCACCTGCTGGACCGACTCACCCCCCCCCCACTCGCATCTTCCACAGACTGGAGAAGAACACACAGTGACACATCTGCAGTATGTGGCATGGCCCGATCACGGTGTGCCTGATGATTCCTCAGACTTCCTGGAGTTTGTGAGCTCTGTGAGGTCCCTGCGGGTGGATGGTGAGCCAGTCTTAGTTCACTGCAGGTATATACTATGCTTTGTTCTGCTGTGCTTTTAATACACCCCTTGGGAGAAGGCCTGGAGGACCTAGCCCATCCTAAAATCACATGCCTTTACAAAGCTTTATTTTATTGTATTTTACTTTATTTTCATAACAATTCCAAAGACGTGGAATTTTCTGGATAAACAATTGAGGACAGCTCAGAGCTAGAGAGGAATGTCTTGCCTACGTCTTTCCCCTCTTAAGTCTGCTGGCCCGCACACCAGGTGTGGATAAGACAGGGAGCAGGACTGGGGGCAGGATTTCTCTCTGTGGTCATGAAGGCCCCAGTCTCACAATCAATGAGGATGGGCTTTTTCTTCCACTCGAGGACCACACAGACTGTGTGTTTTGTATTACTTAGTTTTGTTTCATCTTTTTTTGTTTCTGTGGGTTCACATGAACCCAGGGCTTTCACACTGTTTGAGACAGGATTTGAGATAGGGTCTTACACATTTTCCCAGGCTGGGCTCGAACCTGCAGTCCTCCTGTCTTAGCCTCGCAGATGGCTGGGACTCCAGGCATGTGCCACTGCGTCTGACTGTAATTTATATTCTTGAAGACCAGGGCTCCTTTTTTTTTTTTTTTTTTTTTTTTTTTTTTTTTTTTTTT
>PVKA01004462.1:0-64186 GCA_004027165.1 Ctenomys sociabilis | reverse complement strand
TGTGTTGATCACTATGGAAACAGCCATGTGCTTAATTGAGAGAAATCTGCCAGTTTGTCCATTGGATATTGTCCGAAAAATGCGAGACCAGCGTGCCATGATGGTACAGACATCAGTGAGTAAAAAATCAGTAATTAAAATGGTAGCCATTGTCTGCACTTCCCAAGTGCTTGCTCTGAGCCAGGCTCCGGGGAAGAAGACTCTGTAGGTCAAGACACTTGAGTCCCTTGTCTAAGGTCTCAGAGCTTTAGCAGGTGACCCACAGCTCTATATAGAGTCCACACCCATCTGGTGCCTGAGTTGGGTTACCCAGGACATCTGCCTTGACCTTTGTCCGCTGGAGTAGGCTCCTTCCCATCTGCCCTGTGCCTGGGTACTTGGCACTGCAGGGGTACTTAAGGGGCTGTCTTGGGGTTTGCCCAGAATTTCCAAAGCCTCAATGTCATATAGAAAGAGCATGATTCAGGCTCTTATATATATAGTAACTTTTGGATCTCTTAAGCACTCTCCAAACCTCGGTTTCCTCATCTTTAAAATAGGGGAGAACATCACATCCATTCATTCATTCATCAAATAATCGTGCAAGTACAAGAGACCCAAGAGTATATTTAGTGACCTGAATTAGTCTGTTACGAATCTCAGCAGCAGTAGGGAAAGTTTAGGGGTGCCTGAGAACACACTCCCGAGTGTCTCAAGCCAGCTTTGGAAGGGCAGGAAGACTTCCTGGAGGAGTAGCCTCTGGGGCACATGCAACACTAAAGTTGATGCAGAGGAGTTACAAAGAGGAACTCGGTGTCCAAGCCGGCTCTGTGTCCTCACAGGCTCATGGACAAAGTTTATAAGATTCTCCTATGAGACTGTGACTCCTTGTGGTTTCATATTCATATCCAGGAAACGTGGCCAAGAGGAGGAAAACAGCTTCTGTATTTTTTTTTTTCTCTGTCAGCTTCTGTATTTAAGGCCATTCTCTTTCCCATTTTATGGTATGAAGACCTCATTTGTGGTTAAAAGAAAAAGTCCATCAGCTTGTAGGTATTCCTAGCTGGAGAAATTTCATCTAAATGCTCTTGTTTTTACCCTTGTTCACACTTGTCAAATGTCCTTCTCATGTATTTGTTAATGCAGTCAGCCCCCTGCACCTGGGTACAAAGGACAGTAGCACCTTGGTTCACAAGTGCCTCTGTGTGCAAGCAGTTCAGCTCAAATACACATTAGGTGACAAATAGATCACAGGCACTGTCCCCATACAACACAGAACAGCCATCATCCCCCAAATCATAAGACAGATTAAGTTCTTAAACTGAAGTACCGCTGTATTGGAAAAAAACATGTCTGCATAGAACATGTTCAGACTTTTCATGTCTGTATTCCTGACACAGTATGATATGACTATGCTGGTAATTGTCTAGAGGTAATGTCAGATATACAGGACAACATGCAAGAGACATGAGAGGCTGTGGGTGTAGTTGTGGGTATCTGTGGGTGACCCTGAGCCAGATGCCCATGGCTCCCGAGAGATGACTGTATTTATAAATAATGTATCCTGCAGAGCATCTTTCAGTGTTCCCCCTTGTTAAGACAAGGTCCAGATGCCTTGCCTGCCTGAATGGTGTCCCACAGCCTGATCCAGCTCATTCCTTCCCCCACACACAGGCCTGGGTGTTCCAGGACAGGACTGAGGGACTCTGCCTACACTCCTCAGAATGAGCAGTGCTCATTGGGGCTTCTGTACTTCCACTTACACGAGGAGCTGTACTTCTAGGACCTTTGCTCCTTCCCCATCTTGCCCAGATGGCCACTCCTCCCCCACCCCATTTCCATCACCCTCTCCTCATATCTGTCTGTCAGTCACCCCATGCAGGAGTTAGGAGGCCACAGGTTCATAGATGTGGTGGCCTCCACTCTTCCCTGGGATGCACCCTAGAGTTGGCATTTGGGGAACAGCTAGGGACAGTGGGAAGATGTGTATGTGCCATGAGATGGTATTCCTAAAGCCTGTGGACTTGATAGCTGTCTCTCCTTTTCCAGAGCCAGTACAAGTTTGTATGTGAAGCAATTCTTCGTGTGTTTGAAGAAGGCATAGTCCAGATGCTGGATCCCAGTTAGGACACCTGTGAAGCATTCATTCCTTGACCCCAAGGGCACCCTTCTCAAGAGAGGCGGACATGCCCTCCTCTGGAGGCTGCAGGAGAAACCGGGAGCTGTGGGAAGGGAATGAGCATGTTTGAACCCAGCACTTTAAGTTTCTGTAGAAAAGGTATTGTGTACATAGGTCTAGATACGCATGCAACTATGGCTTCCTTTAAGCCCAGGGAAAGAAGCACAAGGGGATTTCATGTGGGACCTATCCCACCGCCTTCCTCCCTACACCTTACCGTCCCCCTATCAGCCGTCCTTGGGCACCTGGGAGGGTTCACCTGCAGTGCTGCACACTTCCCAGAAGCCAGGAAGCATGGCTGTGTGAGGTTGCTCAGGTATTGTAATATGCAGGGTGCTGAGGGCTGAGTGTCCTATGCTCACAAGTGGTGCAGAACAGTTCAGTCACCCATCACCCCTGCCACCAACACAAGGCACCAGGAACCAGGCTGAAGGACAAGCAGTGCCTCTGCTGTCCCTTCTCCTCCATATCTCTAGCTTGTCCCTGTCAGTACTTGGTTCCTGAGGCTGCATCCCAGAGCAGCCCCTTCTCCTCAGCTTTGCCTCTCTGTTCATACCCTGCCAGCCCAGGGAATGGTGTTTGTCCAGGACCGCTCCAGCTGGGACTCTGGGTAATGCCCCGTCTTAGCTCCAGAAGCAGGTGTGTCTCTTGCCTTCGCTAGCCTCTTACTGTATAGTCAGACTTCAGGACTGGATCCCCAACTACTGAATCTATTTCATGGATTGCTGCTACTTCATGCTATCACACTCAAGACAGGAGGATTTTCCTGAGTGGAAAGGGATGATAGCATTCAGAATCTTTGGCCCTTCTGAGAAAAGACCTGCTAGTAAGTGACTGTGGGAAACCCTTCTTCTCAAGGGTTCCCTGTGGGTGTGTGCGTGTGTATGCGTGTGCGTGCGTGTGCCCCTCCATGGTGAGTGTTTCTCAAGATTCCTAATTTGACTCATATTACCATTGAGTTTATATAAGAAATGAGTCTCTGTAGAGAAGAACAAATATGTGTATTCACCCTCAGTTACAATGGTCTCCATTTCATTTCAGAGGAGAGGATCAAACTGTCTGAATAGAAACACAATTCGATGTTAATTTATTTGAAGTATCCCAGGATTTTGATTGTCCTAAAGAATTCTCCTTTTGTGAATACTGTGTTAAATTTTTTAAGAAATTTGTGACAGGATTGTAGCAAAGTATTATTTAAGGAAAATAAATTACATAAACATTTTAACGTGGTATTTTTAAATAGCAGTTTTTGTGTATCCAGAAAAGGAAGCTAAGCCAGTTCATTAATGGCATATATTGAACACTTTTGTAGCCTGCATAGATGAAGCCATTTTCATATTAGGAAACTCTGGACCAATTAAAAATCATTTCCTGGTTGCAAGAATGATAATAAGGACCTCCAGAAAGGGCCAGGTTTCTAAAGGTTCTTTATCTGCAGATCCAGCATATTTACTTGCACACTTTCTGTCTTTGCCCTGCATGTATTTTACCACTAAATGGCCTGGGTAGAAAGAGGCTGTTCCCAATGTGGAGCCCTATGTATGCTGTGTGGCAAAATAATAATAATAATAATGATGATGATGATGATAATGTAAAGTCTAGCACTGAGGCCTGGGCAATTGAGTTCCTGCTCCCACTCAATGCTAACTAGCTCCCACCCGAGGCACCTAGGAGCTGGACCTCCATTTCCTTTACCTACAAAATAAGAAAAAATCGTACTTAGCTATTCAAGTTGAATACAAAAACAGAGTAAGGTCATGCCATGAACGTGAATTTTCAGTTGGAGTGTAAACTGACACTATGATGGGATAGATTACTTAGAAAAGCTGATATTTCCATGATCAGCTGCAAAACACATCAAACAGAAGTAGAGTCCAGTAAGGTTTTATGAGATGAAAGAAAAATGTTCTTCTAGAAGGACAGAGCAGAAGCACGAAGAGTGTTATAGCAACACCTTTATTCAGTCGGCCCAGAACAAAGTGATCTCAGCAAAGTACCAAGAAGAAGAAAGGGGGTGCTGGGGTGGGGCGCGGGCATCAATTCAAATGCCATCCAGATGTTTAGCAAATTCAGCCACTTAGTAAAAATATATCACCACCCTATGTATAAAAGCTTGAGAAGTGTAAATGTCCGTAAAGATGGTGTTTTATTATTTTTTAAGAAAGTCGTTTGATGTGGCTGCAGAAACACTGTTATTCTATGGTTCCTTTCTAAAAGGCCTGCCGAAGGTTCAGCCAGCCTTTGCTGCTGCTGTGTAGACTAGCAGTTCAGACCCTGCAGATATTGCGAGAAAGAAAATCGTGAAATCCTGGGAAGAACAAGCCAAGAAAATTATCTAAAGGAGCAAAATATCCAAGTAGACACTATATACCACCATTAAAAGTCCACAGCCCCCCTTAGAAATGTGTGCAATTCTTAAGAAATTATTTTTTCATCCATGTCAGAGTAAATATTTTGCCTGAGAAATTCAGTTGGATGTGAATAGAGAAGACATTTCTGGTGCTTTCAAGAGATCTAATTAGACACCCAATGTGCAGACTTAATTGGAATGAGAGTGTCAGTCACTCTCTAGTTTGACTTAGAAAAAGATTCAACTCAGTTTGGTTGAGATAAGGAGATGGGGTAGTTGAATCCCAAGCCAGTGCCTGTCTTTTATTTCTTGCCACAATAATTCATACTTAAATATGCTGTGAGATGAATGCAGATGCTGTTGCTGCTCTGTGGTTGGTTGGCCTGTTTTTGTCCCTCAGAAATTAGTATTTAGGGCACCAATAAGTAGTGAAGACCTCCTGTAAGAAGCAGGACTTGGCCAGATCTGGACTTGGCAAGATTTATCATCCTCGGTTTTCTCGTATGGAAAAGGGGGTGACTACACAGGAGGAGGTAAGCTCAAGGCCTGCAGTTCTGGGGGTCTGATGCTCCGGAGAAGCAAAACTGACCCTTCATCGCATCACAACAGCTGCCAGAGACAGATGTGTCTTGCTTCTGCGGCTCTCCCCTGCAAGGTTGACCCTCAGGCCTTGGCACTGTTGGATGGGAAGGTGAGGATTGCCACTCTCTGACTCTTCTGTCCGCCGGCTAGGAGCAGCGTCTGCGAAGAAGGCAACGCCTCTGTAATGAAGCCAGCCTAGGCAACCCACCGCGTCAGGGGCCAGGCTGAGCCCACCCCCTTATGAGCTCACGCACTGTTTGGAGCAACCAAAGGATTGAGGGAAGCCATGTTGTTTTGAAAAGTACCTTAATTGATCAGCAATATTTTTCTGTAAATTTGGAATGTTTTCATTCTGACCTGTTCTGTCAGTGACTACTGAAAAACAGTTTAATCAATATAAAAACACTCAAGCTATGCAACAACCATTATTGTCTGTTGACATTTTTTTATTTCTATCAATGTCAGATTTCTGTAAATGTTTTCTTAATTTTGTTTGTTTTGTTTTTCGTAACATCACCTCCTTGGGAGGAGAGTGCCCTGCCCATCTGACCGTTCCTTGAGTTAGGAGTGTGGCCTCCCTCACTGCCTTCCCTTGGGTGGTCGATTCTAGACCAGAATTCAGTTCCACTGTCGTGACAGGGACCACTCACACGAAGCGTAAGTGTCCCCTCCATCGTTCAGGTTCCCAGTATGGCTCTGTTACTGGCGGGGCCTCAGCTCTGTCCAGCGTGATCGGCTGTCCGCCATGCTCCCGTGCCAGGCGAGATGAAGAACAGGGAGGAGAGAAACAAGACCCTTTCCCATGGGGGTTGTATATGCCGTATATCCTGTTGTACAGGGCTTAACGACCAGTCACAGCATGAAGCTAAAACTGAAACTAGTTTGTGGTGATTTTCAGTCCTCCCTGTTCTGCTGGCTTTTTATGGTCTAATGACTTAAAAACTAAAAGGCAATTATCTTTCCCACACACAAAAGCCATGAGCAATAGTGAAGCAGAAACGAAACAGCCAGGGAACACTCACTCATGGGGGGTCAGAGCCCCTCCCTATACAGCTCATGGGCAGGAGGTGGCCTGGCCGTGCAGAGCTCCTGACAGTCCTCCTTGCTGTCTAGAAGGGATGTCAGGTCCCAACATGCCACCTCCAGTGTGAGACTGCAGTGGATCCCCTTCCTGGGGACAGCACAGCTCATGTGGCCTACCTAGCTCCCAGGGCAGTGTGGAGAGTCCACCGGGACACTTGGCATGCTTCAGGCTTGTGTTTTCTTGGCAGGAAGAATTCCATGATTACAGATTCACCTAGACTGTGTGCTGGGCTCTACTGGGACCTCCTCCCCTTTAGGCAGCTGCCCTGAGGCCACCTGACAGCCCAGGTGGTATGCAGATGACACCCTCCCCCTGGCCTGTGGAGCTACATGGTTCACATGTGTGGCATGGCCTTACTATCTCCTGCTTCAAGGTGACAGCTCATAGTAGCTGCCACTTGGAAGACAAGTTGGCATTTAACACATCAAGACTCCGTAATCGGCTGAGTGCCATCTGGGGACCGCTGTTTCCATTTCTGCCTGCCATCTCTCTGGCTCGAGCCTATGTTCACCTCACTCTTCCAGGGCCATGTAAGCAGCAGCAAGGGACAGCATTCACACTTTTTCCTCCACTACTGTGATCTCATTTGGCTTGTGGTCAGCCTTCCAAGGTCCTGTGGGAAACAATTTAATCAAATGTTTCGTCACTATATAAAAACTAGGATGTCTCTGCCATTTGCCAGCCTGCCAATTCCACTAAGACATTACCACCTTTAGATGTTATTTGCAGCATCTTATTTTTAAGTATAAAATTCTGCTCTGTTATCCTTAGATATATAGCTTCTGTCTTGGCTACTCTAGCTCCAGCCATTATGTCTACATCTGGACAGTAAAAAGAGGGGAGGCTGTTTTTCTTTCCTTTTAAAGATACTTTAGACACAACTTAAGCATATGGGTGCAGCTCCCTTCTAGAAAGGTTAGGGAAAGTCTTCATTGGATGGTATTCAACACATCCAAAACTGAGAACCTTTGTTGAAGAAGGGGAAATGATTTTGGGGGCATGGTTTGCACGCACATGCATGTGCATACACACACACACACTACATGTTCCTCGACTTCAATCTACTAAGGGGCTCATGTGTGAGGAGACGCCCTGCTCAAGGCCCTGCACATAGAAGCAAATGTAGTGGTGTCATCACAGCAAGGTCTGCCGGCCTAAAGTTCACAGAGACAGTGTCTCGGACATTCAGCATCTCCATCATGTACAGGAATGGTGTGGGTAAGAACTGACTCATGGCACCAACTTACACTCTTTCCTGGGGACCCCAGATCTCTGGCCATCCCCAACATCCGCAGATATCAGATCCTTCCCTTGTTAGTCCCAGAGCCTCCAAATTCCTCTTCAGGGCAGAGTGAGAGCTCCGGTAGATTCCTCCAAAAGCTGACCCCAGACTTCCAACAGGACTGTCCATGCCAGAGGAAGAGTCATGTGACATGTTAGGAGGCAGCAGCCCAGACACACCCAACAGGAAGGAGAGATGGCTGGGCACAGGTGCCTAGAGGGGAAGCTGGGGACAGCCGGTCTCCAGGTTGAGCACCTGGGTGGATATGGTGCCACAAACAAGAGCCAGGTGTGGGGAAGATGGTAGATTGCTCTGTGGGCCTGAAATCTGACATTAACTGCAGGAGAGCCCCAGGCAGATGTGTCTGAACCTAACACTATTGCTACAGACACTTCCCAGTAATGAGCACCTCAGCCCCAGTAGGTGACTTGTTAGTATTCCTGTTTTAATCCATCCAAATGATTTCTCTAATCAGATCCAGCCATTAACCTCTCTAGAGGTAAATGTGCAGTAGTCTCAGTCTCTCAGACTGCTGTAACAAAGTCCCTTGCTAGCAGTAGGCATTTATTTCTTTGCTTAAACAGAGACCCTTTTTCCCCAACCAGAAGGCTGTGAGACCTCAATCCACACTTCCTGTTGTCTCAGGCACAAGGCAGTCACTAACAAGTCCACAGGAGAGCAGAGACACTCTGGAAATATACCTCATATTATGGGGGCTCAGGTGCACGCCCTCATTGGATGCCAGGCAGACAAGCACAAGGGAGGAATTCCCTTTCCCCTTCCTGCTCCCCCTTCCCCCATAGCAACCACAGTCTTCTGGAGTAGGATGGCCAGGAGCAAGGTCAAATCCCAGCTCAGAGCTGTCCCTGAGGACCACACTGGCCTTGCTCCTGAGCCCAGAGAGCGGCAAGAAATGCCAGTGCCCCTGCAGCTGCCCCCTCACCATAACAAGCCCGTATGACCTCTGCCACTTGGCGTCTCTGAGTTCCCAGTGGAGTCGAGGATAGATACTGGACCTTGGTGGTGTCTGCTCACGTGCACCTGCCTAGCCGCAGGGGCACTGAAAGCACGAGCGTTTGGCCTCTAGATGCTACAGTGTGACATGTGGGAGGTGATCTCCGCCTGCTGAGCCAGGGGCATCTGAGAGAGCCAAACCAAAGGTCCTCTGGAGTCCATCTCCTTTGCTATCCAGTGTCCTTCTAATGCTCCAAAGATCTAATGGTGCTCCAGCCCCGCATAGAATGTCCATCCCTGCATAAGAGAAAGTCTGTTCCCCAAAGGAACCAATCAAAATTTGTCAGCGACAGCTGCACTGGCAAACCCCTGATCGCTGGTCTCCTCTTTGGTCACATTCCTATCTTATTTTCTTATATTCTTCATGCACTCAATTATATGTGACAACTATCAGCGCATTCAACAAAAGTGATGAAAGAGAAAAGAAACATGGTATAATTTTTAATCTACATGGGACAAGCTGGAGAAAGCCCAGGAGAACCACAGGAAATGGAAGGCCTTGCCTGCCTCAGGGGCCCGCCTGGACTCTGGGCCCAGTGTGAGGTCTCTTGGGGATTCTGAGAGGTGCTCAGCTCTTAGATTGCACTGAGAGCGGCACAGGGTGGGTCCAGATGAGAAACCCGCTTGGCAAACTGAGAACATGAGATGCTAATCGAGGCCAGTAAGTCAGGTTCCTAAACAAAAGGCGTGCTATTTATAAACTCCCATTAAAAAAAAAAAAAAAAAAAAAAAAAAAAAAAACCTCTTGAAAACAGCCAAGAAAAGCCTGCAGAAATACATTCTATCATCAGCCACTGCTTGCATCTCACTAGGTCGTCCCAGACTTCAAAACGCTTGTAGGTATTCTGCTCTGCCATGCTCAGGCAGCACACCGGAGCTCTCCATGGGGTGCTGGGATGGGAGAGCCGAGATTTCCCTCCTAGGTGCCTCACCTCTCTCCCTGCTTATGGATTCTGGCCTCTGTGAGCTCTCCCAAACAGATTGTTTTATCATTTTATTTTTCAAGCTTTCCTCCTTTACTTGAAAGAAAGCCTTTCCCCTCTTTTCTTCATACCATCAAGAATTCACAGCAGGCTTCTAAAGAATGGCCCCTGGGCTGGGGAGATGGCTCAGTGGATTAAGTGCTTCCCTGGCAAGTGCAAGGGCCTGAGTTCAATCCCCGGTTCCACCCAAAAAAAAAAAAAAAGAATGGCCCCAAAGCATAAACAACACACAAGTCCATCAGCTGGGGATGAGGTAAGCAAAATATATATTTGCACAAAGGAACCTTATTGGGCCATGAGGAGGAACAGAGTGGTGATACGTCTTGCTATAACGGAAAGAGGGGAAAAAGCCATCACAGAAAGCTTCATCACTCCACTCATGCATTGCAAGGGAGAAGCAAGACATAGACAGTGGATCAAGCTAGATGTGATGGCACACACCTGCAGTCTTAGCACTCAGGGAGACTGAGGTGGGAGGAGCCGGGTTCTAAATAAATAAATAAATAAATGGGTAGGGGAGGTAGGCCTTGTGTTCAATCCCCAGTTTTACAAATAGAAATTAATTAATAAATTGAATCAAATCAGTAGTTATGGGCTGAAGGAAGGAGGATGGGTATGGAGTTTCTTTTTGGAGTGATAAATGAGAATGTTTTAGAAAGTAGGAATGGTAGTGAAATGTTACGAATATGGACAAATATCACTAAAGTCTACACTTTGAAAAGGTAGGTTTTATGAGAATTTAGTCTATATTTTTAAAAACAGCGTGGTGAGTATAAAAAAAAAAAAAATAACACCAACCCATACAAGGGAAAGTTTACATTGCTCCAAGTGGGAGATTGTTTACTGACACCAAAAGCCCAGGGCCAACTTGCTAACCAAAGAACTCCCCTCCTGGGGATCTGCCCTCTGATCTAAGAGGGTAGCTCAGGTTTTGTTTTATGATATAAAGACAGTTTTAATATGACTTTGTAGCAAACCACTTTTATAATAGTGCTTTTTTTTTGGTTGATACTGAGAATTGAACCTTCTGACCTGACACACGCTAGGTAAGCAATCTACTACTGGGCTACACTGTCCCAACCCCTCTTAACTTTTTCAAATTTTGAGACAAGGTCTTGCTAAGTTGCTCAGGCTGGCAACTGCAAGTTGCTCCTGCCTCAGCCTTCCAGTAGCTTATAGACATGCACCACCACCCCTGACAATCATAGTCAATATTTTGGAACAATCTCCATACCTCCCAATCTGGATATGATTCAGAAAGTTCAGTGTGTGTTTGTGATACAATACCAGTCAGCTCCAGAATTTATTTGGAAGCTGTATGTGTCTATACACAGAAAATATCCATGACATTTTGATTAGAAACTCCAGCTATGGAAGAGTGTTACTATGTGATTCTAATTTTAGGTAAAGCCAATATAGCTCAGTACTCAGAATATAGATTCTGGAGCCAACAACCTAGCTTCCAATCCTGGCTTCTGACCACTTATCTGAAGCCTCCTCCAGAGCTGTAGTTACCCAGTTCCTGCCTCATATGGTCTGAATTAAAACTACAAGTGTACCATATTGCCTCATGTGCAGATCTACGTGGAGAGAAAGCCTTCATTCTGTTTCACTTTGCCTTGCTGTGCTATTACTGCAAGGTATTCCAATGTTGCAAACATGCTGTGGATTAAAGGGGCATGTCAAGTTGGAATTACAAACCTTTGTATGAAGCTGATCTCTTTTAGCACAACTCTTTTAACAAGGTGAAGACAGCCTATATTTGCCAGTTACTTTAAAGGTAAGATTTTTATTGTTGTTGTTTTGAGGTGTTTTTTTTTTTTTTTTTTGGCCAAGAGACTCCCAGAATCTGCTTACTCCCCTCCTGCAAGGGATGACAACTTCTGTCTTCAGTGGATGTCTTCAGCTGCGCCCTCTCCGTTTTACATACCCATAGGCACCTTGCCTTCCCAGCTGCACAGGTCCACCTTAAATTCTCCGCCTTCCAGGGGCCCAAGGGCCTGCTCTTTCCTGGGCTGGAGCAGAGGCCAGCTTCCGCCTGTGGTGCTTGCTACTGGTTGCACTCACTTTATCTCCCTTCTGGAGAGAAAATCATGTGTGGCCCATCTATTTAAACCTACACACACCCATACACACAGACACACCCATACATACACACACACACCCATACACACACACACATATAGAGACACACACACACACACACACACACACCCCAGAGATAAGTAGGCATCCATATGTCTGTTGAATAAATATAAACCAGCACTCTTCCACCATGATGATGCTTTTATAATTTTTTTATTTTTATATAGTATAAAAATGTATTGTTAATAACTCACACAATGGATGACAGAAAGAGCAGTAAAGATTGTCATGCATGTCATATGTACATCAAAAAGTCTCATTAAATTCAAAAAACAAAATGAAGGATAAAGAACAGTGGCAGTGGTCTGAAACCTACTCATAGGATTTTAGGATTTAACAAATAACAAGAAGAGTGAAATTTCAGACCACAACAGTGTTGAAAACAGAAGAACGATAACTTCAAGAGTACATATTTTCATGTTAAAAACAGTAAAAACTGTGTAACCAAAATTCAAACCTAAACAATATGAAAAAAAAAGAGAAAGAAAAAAAATCAAAATCAAGAAGCAGATCAGAGGGCCAGCCAAATAGCTTAGTGAATTAAAGCACCTGCAAGCAGATCCAGGGGTTCGATCCCCAGGCCTGCCATGCTGGCCCTGCCCTTGTGATGGCAATTAAGACTGAGCCTGGTGGCATGAGCCTGTAATCTCAGCACTTGGGAGGCTATAAACAGGCAGATCACTACATGTCTGATCTAGTAGAGAGACCCTGAACACCCTAAAACACACACACACACACACACACACACACACATGTATACACACACACACACACACAAAGAAGCAGATTGGAGGACAATGAAGATCTATCAATTAAATACCTATTTTAAAAGAAATATCTAGAACATAACACAAAAAGTGATATTTACCCACAAGATTTCCTAGTTTTCTTATGTACTTCTCTAGAATTAGAGAATTTATCATTTAACAATGGGAACGTGATTTAAATGACTTTTTCTTTAAAATACAGAAAAAAAAATAAAAATAAAATACAGAATTTGAGAACAATATACATGCATTTTTATAGATATATTTCAAAACTAAGATGTACAGTATAGAATACCTTTTTTTTTTAGTACGTGATTTCTCTAATTTCCCCACATTCAAATTGATAAGGTCTTTGGAAGCTTCTACATGAAATTCTAATCTTGCAGAAAATCTATTTCTAAGTAAGCCATAAAGCCAGGACAAAACATTATTTATGATTCATGAAAACCATTGGGTTCCTGAGGCAGAAATCATAGAACTGTTGAAATTGCCAGCAGGACAAAACTTTGAAGATAAACCAATCAACTGATAGATGAAGTCTTGTACAAATCTATTGTTAGATTTTGCTTCACTCTGTCAGTCCATTTCCTTTAATTGGTGAATTGAGTCTATTTACATCAATGGTTATAATTAAGATGTACTGACTTACATTTGACATGTTATTTTACCTGCCATTCTATACCTCTTTTTCTCCTGTGTTTGTTTGCCCTATTTAGTAGGTTCTTTCCATTCTCATTCATGGAGTTGTGGTCATTTTGATCTCTCTCTAAAATATCTTTTAGTAGTCTGTGTAGGGTTGGCTTTGTCATCATGAAATACTTTAGCTGTTCTTTGTCATGGAAGTATTTTACTTCTCCATCAAACTTGAGAGAGTTTTACATGGTATATCAGTCTGGGTTGGAATTTGTTTTCTTGCAAGACTTGTAGTATTTTGCTCCATGCTCTTCTTTTTTTTTTTTGGTCTTTTTGAGACAGGGTCTCACTATGCAGTTCAGGCTGGCCTTACGCTCACCTTGTAGCTCAGGCTGGTCTCGAACTCACAACAATCCTCTGCCTCAGCCTCCCAAGTGCTGGGATTACAGGCATGCGCCACCACGCCCGGCTTCCATGCTCTTCTTGATTTGATGGTTTGTGAAGAGAAATCTGCTGTTATTCTGATGGGTTTTCCTTTAAATGTGATCTGTTTCTTTCTCTTGCAGCTTTTAGTATACTGTTCCTGTGCTAAATTTCTGGGATCTTTATTATATGTGTGGATGTGTTTTTAATTGGGTTCATGTTCTTTTGGAGTTGTGTGCTTCAGTTACCTGAACGTCCCCATATTTAGGAAGTTTTCTGCTATTACTTCTCTCTATATTCTTTTTATATCATTTGTATTGACTCCTTCTTTCTCATTGGTGCCTATTAGTCTTATACTGTTTGCCTTTGTATCATCTTTCAGCTGTTGAATTATTTTTTCCTGCATCTTAGTTGTTTTTAAAAGATCTTTTCTTACCTTTTCACTAGTTGAAATGGTGTCTTCAAGGTCTGAAAGTCTATTTTCACTTTCATTCAAATGGTTTTGCGAGCTTGTGATTGTGTGTGTGTGTGTTTGTGTGTGTGTATGGTTTTTTTTTTTCTTTCTTTCTTTCTTTTTTTCTGTATTTTAGGGAAGGATCTACAGGGTATTCAGGGTCTCACTACTAGATTGAACACATAGTGATTCTCCTGTTTACAGTCTCCCAAGTGCTGGGATTATAGGTGCATGCCACCACACCCAGTCTTAATGGGTATCTCAGTGCACCCTGGGGGCAGGGCTGGCACTGCAAGCCCAGGGATCAAATCCCTGACCCCTGTACCTGTAAGATGCTTTAATCAGCTGAGCTATTTGGCCAGCCCTGTGATAGTTTTTAATTTCCTGTATATGTCTTTGAATCTGCTTCATGCATTCTATTTCTCATATCGCTCATTCAAGGATTCCATCATTTTTATATTCTCTATTTTTTTTATCAGTGTCTTCTTTAGAAGCACTTAGTAATTCATTATAGCTATCATTTTTTACTTCAGAAATTATTTCCGATATGATTTCCTCTATGCCTTTCTGTAGTTGTTTCTCTACTTCGTATGCTGTTATTTCAGATGTGTGCTTTCCAATTTCTTCTATGCTATAGTCTCCTGCATTTGTTCTGGGTGGGCTTGGGGCCTGAGATTGCATTTTGCTCCTTCGCTTACTCATTTTGTATAGCGCTGTCTTCTGGCTTTTGGTGTAGAGCTTTGGTGCAGTTATTACCTTAACACCAGGTCCAGATCTACCAAGTTTATACTCGTCCAGGTGGGTGTGGCTTGGGTCTGCCTGCTGTGCTCCACTTCTTCCTGCTGCAGCCCTTGGAAGTGAACCCTCTATGCCACTCTGGCAAGATGTTCTGTTCCTGGGTCATCTGGGTGGGTCTTGCCTCTAGCCTCTCTGCAGGAATTCTGCTGCAGGGCTCTACACCAGGCCTATCTGATGGAGGAAGTTCCATACACATACCCAGCCTGGGCGCTGGATGGAGTGAGAGATGCTCTTTCTTTTTCTTTTTGGTGGTGATAATGCTGGGCCATCGCTCCACCTCTGAGCTCCACCCCCAGCCCATGGCCTTCTTTCTTTGTTATTTAGCATACACAGCTTCATATTGGGAAGTTTTTTAGACTTGTGGATGAGACAAGAAAGATGTCTAGATCTGACCACTTAAAAACTCAAAATGCCCTAATCTCAATGAAATGTAGTCAACAAACTGACAAAAATGTTTGCAATAATTATGATGCATTAAAATGAGATGCCATTGTTAGGGCAAACTAGCAAAAATGTAAAGTAATAGTTTTGAAACATTTAATATTTTATAGAAAATACTGAATAGAAAAAAAACTTGGGAGCCGGGCATGGTGGTGCATGCCTGTAATCCCAGCACTCGGGAGGCTGAGGCAGGAGGATTGTTGAGTTCGAGACCAGCCTGAGCTACAAAGTGAGCTTAAGGCCAGCCTGAACTGCATAGTGAGACCCTGTCTCAAAAAAGACAGAAAAAAAAAAAAAAAAAAAAAAACTTGGGGATAAAGAATAGACCAAGTTTCTTTGGTTATAGGTGAGGGGTTTTTATTGTTTAGTTTACAACTGCTTTTTAGAAAATAAACAAGCATTACATATATAATGGGAAGAACCCAGTAGAGCTTGGCACAGTGGCATGTGCCCACAGTACCAGTTTCTGGGGAGGCTGATCAAGTAGAATCACTTAAGCCACAGAGTTCAAGGCCAGCCTAAGAACGTAGTGAGAGCCTGTCTCAAAAAAGTACCCCGTATATTCCATCTTTTGCTGAATTTTCTATAAAATAAGCCTCAGTGTTGTTAAGCAAATGTCAAGATAGAAACACTGGAGCATAAATTGGTTCAATTTTCTAGATTGATAATAATTATTAAGCACATTTAGAATCTATCCAACTTCTAGTCTTTGTGTTAATGGCCAGAATAAAACATGAGTAGGGAAGTTGTAGTCATTGAATCTAACAACTAGCAATGGCTGGGAAATCACAGTTGGAAAAGTAGTGTAAATAAGGCAAATAATATTCAGCATAGGAGCTTCTGCAATGTGAAAGAAATTAGAAATAATAAAAGTGTCCATTGTTAAGGGTATGAGTTAATAAATTGTGCCATGGTCATGTATGGAATATTATGCAATCATGAAAATACCATTTATAAGGAACTTTTAAATAAAATTTATAAATAGTATGATGTAATATTCAGAAAAAAAGCTAGGTTTTAAAAACTAGATGAATAATGTGAAGCCCAAGTTGTATACATATGCATGCATAAAGAAGATTTCAGATTATACAAATTTTATTAACCAGAAATATCTCTAGTTTATTACTATTTATTTCTCTGGGGAGTTTATAGGCCTTTGCACATTTACCATGTGCTTTTCACCATCAGGAAAATAATCCTTTCCTTAAAAGCCTCCATGATTTTTAATGAGTAACAGTTACGTACAGTAAACATCAAAAATGCGCTTGTGGACTGGAAACATAGCCCTGCTGTGGGGCTGGGTCTACCATGAAGAACAAGAAGGCCTGTGTTGGGCTAGGGAGATGGCTCAGTGGAATAAGCGCTTCCCTGACAAGTGCAAGGGCCTGAGTTCAATCCCCAGTTCCACCAAAAAAAAAAGAAGGCCTGTGCTTGAGGCTCAGATCCCAAGGTGTGCTGCCTTAATTCTACACTATCAAGGGTGGTAGCCGCTAGCCACAGTGGCCCTTGAACATGGAAATGGGGTGGACTAAAAATCATTTTATTTAAATGTCATCAAATGTGGAAGCACACAAGGCTAGTAGCTGCCATATTAGACAGCACCATAAATAGCAGATAATGCCTCTGACCAGAGCTCCTACAGCTTACAAGATGAAAGCAATGTAAAACCAGAACCGTGGAGCCCTCTTCAGATGTGAGAGCGTATGAACGCCTCTCTAGGGCAGCACCAGCTGCAGAAGGAAACCCAGCTGCCAAGACTCCGATAACATAGTGGCTGTTGTCAATGGGCCTGGGTGTTACTGGGCTTAGGGGTGCTCAGGTCTCCTTCTGGAGGTGTTTTCCACCTTCTTTTTTTCCTTCTAAAACAAAGAATTGAACAAAACAAGCAAAAATGATGACAAGTTCACACTTATGTCAACTAGGAAAAAATCAAGCGAAGGGTAAGTGAGAAACGAGCTCCGTAGAGTGGACTTCAGTGATATAGTTAAAGAGAAGAAAAATCAAAAATAAAAATGAAAAATTAAAAGTACAGCCCAGAGGCCCAGGGCAGGGTATGTGAAGAGACACGATAGCAAGTGTTTCATGGCATCTTCTGTTTATTCATTCCACACAACAGAGAGTCTCAGGAACAGTCCACAGGCAGGGGTCCCGAGGATTATTTGGTGCGTGAGTCCTGGGATCCAGTCACATTTACTCCCTAGCTTTGTCCTGCCTTGCCTTCCTGCCTCATGAGGAAGTAGAAGGACGTGCTCAGAGGGGCAGGGCACCCAAGCTGCGGTAACTAAGTCAGGCCTGTGTCTGGGAGCACCTGCCCCAGGGGCAGGCTGTGTGGTACAACGTGTACTGGAAGCAACAACAGGCACCTGGGTTAGGTCCAGAGACACACAACTGCCCACATTCCTCTCTCCTGCAGTCTGCCCATTTCCTGGATGCTGCCTTTCTGTGCCGGTTCATCTTGATTGTCTTGGGATCAGCCCAGGAGATTAAGAAAACACACCGTGGGTGTGCCCGAGTGCATCACTGAGGCATGGCCTGGGGGACTGTATGTGGTCCCTCGTCCCTTCTCTGGTTCTTCCCTTCTGCTACTTCCTTGCCACCATGATGTGAATGACTTTCTTTGACTGGGCTCTTCCTCCACGATGTTCCTGCCTTGCGCCACTTGGCTGTGGACAGAAACCTCTGAGATAAGCCTCTTCTCTGTGAAGGTATGCTTGTCAGGCATTTTTGTCCCAGCAATGGAAAAGCTGACTAGTATACTTCCCACGGTCCTCCTCTGCTACCTGGAGTTCAGGTTCAGTTGATACTAGAGTTCAGGGCCACTCCTGTGGCTTCATTCTGCGTATACCCAATCCTCCCTTCTGCCTCTTTGAACCTTCCATTAGAGATCCTTGGTCAAGAATATAGGGGCTGGAGCCCAGCTTCCTTGCCTGGCCTGATGTGGCACCCTAATTCTTTCCCTGTCTTTTCACATGGATTTTCAAGTGTTTCCTTGGCGCTGAAGCTATCCTTTAAAATGTCCTGGACTAAAAAAAAAAAAATTAAAAAAAAAAAAAAATGTCCTGGACTCCTTCTAATACTTCTCAGCCCTGCCTCATACTGAAACAGACACCCTCTGGCCTTGAACTTCTTCCCCACTTCCCACAGTCACAGCAGCTGCCATAGAGCCCAGAGGAAGTCCCTAACCCAAAGACAGCCAGCCTCTAAGATCGGGGCTGCCCGTGTGAAGGGAGTGACTCGCTAAGCCTGCAGGATGCCCTCTCACAGAAACCAGGACCAAAGCAGCTAGAGAAGGAGTGAGTCACCACTGGGAGAGGTAGTGAAAAGAAGCTTTCAGGTGACGTCAAGGCAGCTAGAGGTCATGGAAACTGGCCTTGTCAGGGACCGGCTGTGCAGAGAAGATTCAGGGAAGTCATGAGGGAGAGCCAGGACCCAGCGTGCTCATCCTGACATCTCTCCAGTTCCAGCTCCCAGCCCTGGTGGCAGAGGCACTTGAGAACTCACTTGTGAAGCAACTGTCTAGTCTCTCTGGCCTTTTTATAAAACCAGTAGGATTCAGTCATAGGAGTGCCATGCTAATGCTCTTATCTACTCCTAAGCGGTTTCCAAAGGCCTAACCCCTAGACACTGCAGTCAGATTAATTTTCCACCTTCTTAACATCTCTCACTGGCGATTAAATTTCAACACACAATGCTATGTGCAATACTGATCCAAACCATAGCAGAGTGAAATAGATGTAACTAAGAGTAAATGAATTTGAGCTTCAAGATAGAGCAAACAAACCGATCTAATAGAAACATGAGAGAGAGAAAAGTTAAAGAACAAGGACTTCAGGATCTGTTCGACAATACCAGTGTTTATGCTATCAGTATGTATGCTGACAAGTTTATAATTGGAGTACAAGCAGGAAAAGAGGGAGAGAATGGAACAGAATAAAACATAAATTATGAGAAAATAGTGACTGATCTTTTTCTAAATCTGATTAAAAGCACATGTAAGACTGAGGATGCAGCTCAAGAGTGGAGCACTTACCTCTTCTGTGTGAGGCCCTGGGTCCAACTGTAAAATAAGACAGCCCCCCAAACACGCAAATCCAAGATGCTCGAGGAACATCAAACAGCACACACACTAGCAAGGCCATGCTATAAAGTCAAAGTGCTTAAAATTAAAAAGTGAGTGAATCTCAAAAGCAAAAGGATAACCATAGATTGAACAGGGACGTTACACTTTGATCAATGGTAGACTTCTCATCAGAAACCATAG
The DNA here is from genome assembly GCA_004027165.1 of Ctenomys sociabilis. Classification (NCBI taxonomy): domain Eukaryota; kingdom Metazoa; phylum Chordata; class Mammalia; order Rodentia; family Ctenomyidae; genus Ctenomys; species Ctenomys sociabilis. The sequence goes on along the minus strand of PVKA01004462.1, from coordinate 44,811 downwards.
AGGCACCAAGCGTGACATCACACACCTGTAATCTCAGCACTTGGAAGGCTGAGGCAGGAGGGTCAACACACACCAGCCTGGGCTACAGAGTGAGTTCAAAGTATGAACTATATAGTGAGACTCCTGTCTGAAAAAAAAAAAAAAAAGATCCAGGCTTTGTGGTGCATGGCTGAAATCACAGCACTCTGGTGTGATTTCCTGCCAAAGCAGGAAGACTGTTGCAAGTTGAAGACCAGCCTAGGTTACAAAGTGAGTTCAAGGCCAACCTGAACTGCATAGCAAGACCTTGTCTCAAAAGACAAAGATAAAATGAAATCCTGACCACATAGAGAGATTTTATGATAGAAAGATTGATTCATGAGAAAGACATAGCGGTCATAAATATGCATGTGGTTCTCTCTGCAATTGATAGAACAAGATAAATAACCAGCAGAAACAGAAGGTATAGACACTATGAACTACGTTGGTCAGATTCAGAAACAGAAATGCCATTCATTATGAGTGTAAATGGCATATTCATAGAATTGGCCATATGTTTCAATGAATGTAAAATGATTGCCAAGACTGTCCACTGGAGAAACTATTAAAAAGAAGACAATAGAGAAAACACAAGTATTGGAAAACTACACAGCATTCTTCTTAAAAACCCATAGGTCACTGAAGAAATTACAGAGAAATCAGAAAATACCTTGAACAAAAATAGAATGAGTCACAGATTGTGAGATATAGGTAAAGCAGTATTTAGAAGAAAAATTATAGATCTTTATACTATTTTTTTAAATCCATAGTCAATTACCTGTTTCCATCTTTACACTAGAAAAAGAAATAATAAGACCTAGAGAACTTGAAGGGGGAAGATGGGGTAACAAAGTGAAAAAGATAGCAATGAGCAAAATAGAAATAGATAATAGAAAAACAATCTATAAAACCAAAAGCTATTTTCTTTAAAAAGTTTTAGAAGTTAAAAACCTACTACCTTAATCAAGTAAAAAGAAGAAACCAGCTGTGTGAAGAATGAAAGAAATGTCAGTTCAGATTCTGCCAATATTAAAAAGATAATAAGTGTTCCTAATATGCTTGGAAACTTAAGATGAAGAAAATAGACACATTTCTCAATTACAACAACTTATCAAAGAATAAAAAATCTCAATTAAGCCTATAGAAATTAATGAAATTTCCAGGTGGAGTTGTGTGTGCCAGTAGCCCCAGCACTGGGGAAGCAAAAGCAGGCAGTTACTTCTGGGCTTCAAGACCCGCTCCCGACCCACTTGCTGTGAGTAATCCAACTCACACAGCCATGCAGCTTCCTCTACAGCTTGGGAAGCACACAGGCATGGGAGATGCTTCCTTAGGAAATGTCTTGGCAGCTGTGACCGCTACTGCATTTCCTGTGCTGAAATTCTGTAGAACCTTGTCCTCTGGCACAGGTCAGGCACAGTGTGCCCAGCAATGGCTGCGCGTGGCTGTGGCCCTTTGCATCTTCCTGCTGTTCCTGCTTCTCGTGTCATCTTTTCCGAAGCGCCCTCCAGTCCTTTCTGCTTATATTTCCTTAGCCAAGAAAAGGGTCACATGGCCCTCACTACCATTCAGGCAGCCTTAACACAGCAAGAAACAGAATGGTTATAAGACTGGCCTCTGTCGTATTTTTGCTGTGATTATCCTGGAAATGGTACTTAGATGTTCAGCTAAGATCAAGGACCTGTTAGCAAGGAAGAACAAGGGAGACTGAATAGTGAGCAGTTCATTGAAAGTACCTGTCACGTCACCCTGAACTCTAGCCAGAAAGAACGTGTGTGTGTGTGTGTGTGTGTTTGTGTGTGTGTGTTTGTGTGTGTGTGTTGCCGGAGATTGAACCCAGGTTCCTTGTACATGTTTGGCAAACACTGTACTAGGGCTATACCTCCCCCACACAAACTTTTCTGTGCTGCCATTTCTTTACGCCTGTAACCTACGTGGCCTAACCTCTTTGGTTCATCTAACAAACTCCATCTTAGTCTTCAAACCTCAAGTCAACATTACCATAATTTTAAGAATGTATCAGTACTTGAGATTGAACCCAAGACCTTCACACCAAGCTGCACCCCTCAGCCCTTTTATTATTATTTTTTAAATTTTGAAACAGGATCCTACAAAGTTACTAAGTCATGCAGGCTGAGCCTGAACTCACAGTCCTCTTACAGGCATGTAAAACCATGATGGGCTTTCAATAACTTTCTTAAGGAAAAAATTCAAGATAGTCATCATCTCTTTTGAAATGCCTTTACCCTCCTCTTCCCCTTAATAGGAGTTAAATGTTTCTGCTCAGGAATCTGAGTTCTCAGCGAAGAACACCTTGATCTATGAAGCTGAAAAGCCAGCTTTCATTCTCAGCATGGAACAGAATCGAGAGACAATTTCTTTGTGCCCTTACATTTCCAAGTCCTAATTCCTTCCCAATGCTCCCTTGCATTTCTGTGACTTCATTCTTTTTTTTTCTTTAATTTTTTTTTTTTTTAAATCTTTGCTTTGTACAGGGTCTCTCTATGCAGCTCGGACTCTTTAGTGATCCTCCTGTCTCAGCCTCCCCAGTGCTTACGTCCGTGCGCCACCACGCCCAGTTTCGGTGGCCCACTGGGCGCCAGGGCCAGCACAACATGAAGTATGGAAATCGAACCAGGATCTTCGCACTTGCCAGGCAGGCACTTAGACTACTGAGCTATCTCCCCAGCCCTTATGATTTGATTCCTGATGACATCCCAAACCTTTAAAATCTTTATCGTAAGGTTCTTATTTTGTTTGTGCTAATTCAACTTGGTTTCTGTTGCTTCCCTCCCAAGTCACAATGAAGACGCTGTCTTCACTCACCTGCAAGGACCTCCAGGGGTCCAGAGTTAGCGCTTGCCAAGGACCAGCAAGATGTTTTCATTTCCCAGCCTCTGAGGCAACTAGCTTGAGGCCAACCACATGATCAGTTCTAGCCAATGGGCTTCGAGTAGAAGTGATGCGCGTTACTTCTGCACTAAGACCTCTGAGAGCAAATGTACCTCCTTTATCTCTAGTTACTCGCTGTGACAACAATGTGCCCTATATTGTATGGCTATAAAAAAGAAGATGGCTTCTTAACCTACATTTAACTGTGCATGAGCAACCATAAAGAAACAAATCTCTTCTTTTATGAGAAGCCGCTGGGTCTGAGACGGGGAGGTTGCTCGCAGCAGCCCTCACCATTAATTACACTAACTACCACCTGCAGTAGGTTATAGGTATTTCATTTGTCTCTTTCATTACGTCCTGATCTGTTTGAGGTCAGTAGCAGGTGTTTGTCATATAACTTTAGCACCAACCCCTACGAGGCCTGGTACATGAACTGTGCTCATTAAATATGTGTTGAATGAGTTATAAGTCAATGAATCACCCTGCCTGATGTTTCAACACCTCCAGCAAATACTTACTAGAAACCCAAGGCGTTTAGAAATTTCTAGAGCTAGTATGTGGACCCAGAACCTTCTCATTCCGAGTCAAAGGGGTTTTCATTGTTGTTGTTTGTTTATTTTTGTTTTGCATTATCGCTATTGTAGATAAATGGTGGGAGCGGTGAATTAACTCCAGTGTGAGGCAGTCCAGCACACAGGCAGTCTGTACGCAGCTTTCTAGGACAATTATTCTGGAAAGTCATTTCTGGGAAAAGGCCCAAGAATTTACAAATAGCAGAGGAGAAAGACTTCTTTAAACGCTGGCTGCTGTGATTGCTCTGGTCATGAAGCCCTGAAAACAACACAAGTCAGAAGCTTCCTTGGGGACAGAAGAGCATCTGTCTTTTCAAACATTTCAACATTCCTATTAAATAATTTATCAGGAATTAACAAGGGAGAAATTGAACATGGAAATTCCTTAAATCCCGCAGTTAGGCTCAAAACCTTAAGCACTGATTCAGGGTGGGGAACCAGATTTTATGACAGCTTCTGTGAATGTCTGAATTAGCCACAAAGGAAGGAAGAATAAAGATAAATTTTGCTTTGTTATTCATAGTGGGTCATGTCTACCAGTGCCAGGTGTGGAAGTTAAATTTATATATATTCTCCTTTGTTATTCCTGATAGTGAAATGACAAGGTATGTAATGCCATTCCTATGTGACAGTTAAAGAAAATGTGTTCAAAATAGTTATAAATCTTACAAAAGATCACATAGCTATGAATGGTGATTCAGGATTTAAACCCAAGTGTTTTGGATTACAAGTCCCATGCTCTCTACTCTTAGGGGACCAATGTGTTTCTTTTATTCTAGAGTCTCAGAAATCTGCTTTGATAGGGCTGGGGAGATGGCGCAGTAGAATAAGTGCTTGCCTTGCAAGTGCAAGGGTCTGAATTCAATCCCCAGTTCTGACAGAAAGGAACTTTATTGGTTCATGGAATTCAAGAAGAGTTGAAAGACAGACTTTTGGAAGAGCAGAAATAACAATGGGTCTGCAGAGAGATGGAAGCCCAGACCTGAATGACAAAACAGTCCTGAACACTGCCAACATTGCACACTCTTTATATCTCTGGTCCTCTCTGGGTCACCTTCATTCTGTCTCCTGCATAGCATCTTTCTGCCACACAATAGAAAACATAGCAGCCAGTATTTCTCTAGCCTCACATCTCTCAGCTTTTTCTATTTTTTAGTATTGGTAATTGAACTCAGGACCTTGCACTAGCCTGGCAGACGCTGTGCCACTGGGCTATTTGTGTCCTTCTCTTGGCTTTTAATGGGAGAAAGAGTCCAACTTGCTTCAATTCCTATTTGGAAACTCCCAAGCTAGGATCCCACTGGCCAATGTTGGTCCAGTATTTCCTCTGTAGCTACATTCTCTGGCCTTAGACGTGGGACATCTCGGAACAAGGGAGACCCTGTCTGGAGGAAAGAACCAAAAATGACCAAAGGAAATATAAATGCTTAGTTTAAAGAAGGAACCTTCAAGGAAATGTTCCTGTTCTCTTCAAACATCTGCAGGACCATCATGAGAAAGGTGAAGGCCATACAGTGGGTCATGTGGGACCCATAGGTGGATAGTTCCACAGCACGGGGTTTAGGCTCAGCTGCAGCATCTGCAGAGTGCCTCTCACAGGCCAGCTTCTACTAAGCTTTCTGCATATCAGGTCCTTGCAGTTACGGTAACAAATCTGCTGGATGAATTTCATTATGCCCCCTTTACCTGTGAGAATTTGGGCCAAGACAAGCAGCAGGGACTGAATCCAGTGTCCCATCTCTTCTCCACTCTTTCCATTATGCTATTCTGTGTCTTCACACGTAACTCCTTAGTAATCATTTCTGTCCAGAGTTGGGATTTTCCGAAGTCTCTGGGCTGGCCCTGCCTAAAGGTGCCCCGCAGAAGTCAGAAGGCACTTGGCGACCTTCCCAGGACTTGATAGAGATGCATTTCAAAGTGGTAGATATAGTTGTACTAGAAGAGTCCTACTTGGCCTCAGTAAATTCTTGAAGCTTTTATAAACTTTTCAAACACCCTCTGCTCTGGAACCTTCTATGTATCCCCACCAACACACTGCTCTAGCCCCATAATGCAGGCCTCAGACTCTGCACTGCATTCCAGCCCCCCTTTATCTGATCCCTAGCTCATTCTGCCTGGTGGGATCCCCAGCAGGGGTTCTGGAGAGGTGGAGAATGACCTGATGAGCCCACCTTTGACTTGCTATTCCCTTAGCCAGTCGCTGCTCTTCTCAATACAACCAGCTTGGCACAACCTCTGCTCCTTCCTCCTTCCTTGCCTCTTTCCTTCAGCCTAGAGATGGTACCAGCTCTGCTGCTGTTCTGGACATCCTACAGCATCCCTGGGGATCCCTTCCCATACCTTCGCAATTAATCCCACTGTCAAAGAAGCCTTCCCCAAACTTCTGATTCAAGGGTGCCATTTATTTCCTGTGGAGACCCAGACATTGTTTTCAGATTATGCATTGTTGTATCCTAATTACGTGTTTTTACATGCTCAGCAGATACAGATAAAGAGGACAATTAAAATCATCTATCCCCCAAGAGATGAACATTCCTTTCAGCATTTTTGTGCACACATTATATACATTTTTACGGTGTTCATATTTCAGTGTGGCTATAATTTCATCAACACAATTATATCATTACTATCTTAGGTCATTAAAAACTCTTGGTACGCATTACATTTCAAAGCTGTATGCCATAATGTAACATGATTATTTTCCACATCCCTATTTAGATTACTTAGATTATTTTTTATATCTTTTTTTAAAATTCATTTATTTATTACAGTGTCTCGCTACACATCATGGATTCTTTTTCTGTGTGGGGGGAAGGTCAGCTCAGCCCGCCCTGGGGGGAGGGGCTGGCATGGCATGAGGTGCTGGGGCTCGAACCGCGGTCCCTGAGAGGCGCTCTAGACCGCTGAGCTATCTTGCCAGCCCACTTAGATTATTTTTGCCAACATAAACATTACTGCTATTATGGTCATAACTCATAAGTCTTAGTCTAAATTTCTGATTATTTCCAAAGGTCCTTTGGAATTTTGATATGCAAACACGGCCCAATACATTATAAACACTAGAGGGCGCTTGAGAGTTCTTTGAAACAATAGTTTTCTGTGCCCTGGTAAAGAATGAAAAGAACCTGCCAGGACCGGCAGAAATATTAAAGGCATTTGAGAATTTTCCTTCGCCACTAGGAATGCTATGTTTGATCTCATAATAAAACAATGTCGGCATTCTCTTCCCAGGCCTGGTTGCATCTTGGGTCAGGAGCAGAGCTCAGTTTGTTATTCTGGCTGATGACAAGTGTGGTCATGAGTCTTTAGATCTGTGAATGACCAATGGGGTGACCGCCAAGGCCACACTCAGTTCGTGAAGAAAGTCTATGTGAGAAGGCTCTGAACAGAGGCCCCGCCTCAGCCCCAGGGAACCGCAGTCCTGGGGTTAGTTCCCAGAGCCCTAGGCCAGACCTTGTTGTGGAACTTGTTGTACAAGTTCTCTGAAGCTGTTTGAGAGACTGTAGTGGGTAATTGTCCTCAAGGAAGGATCAGGGTCATTGGCCAAGGAGTGGGTGGCTAACATGTGACCAGGGCTGTGCTGAGGAAGAAGCGATGGGGGCAGGGAGCTGGACTCCTAGGCCTGTACCACTCTATATGTCCCTCTCCTACCTGGTTGAAGGAGAGCCTGACAGAGCCCATTGGTTCATGCTGAAGCTGTGACCGGGAAGTACAGCCAAGAAATGAAAGAGAAACCCTCACCAAGTGCCTGGAACATGAGTACTGGTGTGTCAGCTCTATGTCCCCCAAGCATGAATATGGAACTGTGTGCTTCCTCTTGGACTAAGTAAATGTTTGATTCATCTTCTCAGGGGTAGGCTCTTCCTGTTCTACCATACTTGACTTTTGCATTTGTGCTGGAGAAAAACAAAGGCCCTCTTTCTTTAAAACTAGACTCATTCGATGAGTTTGATGGTATAACTAAAGAAGACTCACATGATTTAGGAAGGCAGTGGGTTTTCACATTGGCAAACTTTGCAAACGCTGGGTCTAGGCAGGCTCAAAGACCCTGTGTTAAGTCAATTTTCCATCACTATGACAAATACCTGAGACAAACAATTTATGAAGAGAAAAGGCTTCTTTTGACTCACAAGTTTATAAGTTTCAGCCCATGATTGATGGGCTCTATTACTTAGGGCATATGGTGGCACATTATGGCCAGAGCCTGTCTCAGAGAAAATCTGCTTGCCTCATAAATAGGATAGGACAGGAAAAGATAGAGGCTGGGTCTCACTGTCTCCTCCAAGGTCATGCTTCCCATGGCTGTGTACCACCTCTCAAAGTTTCCTCGACTCCCCAACCATATCAAGCTGAGGGCTAAGACTTTGAGTCTTGGGGAGACATTACAGATCCAGACTACAGAGCTGGGCATGGCAGCACAGGCAGCTCAGGAGATAGAGGCAGAATGATCACTTGAGGCCAGGCACTCAGGATCCCACCCAGACAACACAGCAGGCTCTATCTCTGGGGAAACTTCAGGCTACAACAGACCCATGCATTCCAATGCTGAAGACAAATATGATTTTCCCTTTCCAAAGCATGGCTTTCACTCTTAATTGTTCCGAAAATCACTTGGCAAGCTTTTTAAAAATCACATATGCAAAGCGATCACATCAGTCTCAGGAGAGGGCACCCAGGTTTCAGGGTCGCTTAAAAGTCCCCAGGTGATTCCAACATAGAGCCAAGGTTCCACCAGTTTTTAAAGGGTAATGAAAGAAGTCCAATGCTTTAATGCATTGATAGCTATATAAATTTAATGGCCATATTTCCAGTCTGTACTTAAGTCTTTCATTTCTTTAAATCTTACTTTATAATGCTTTTTGGCTTCTCTTTGAAAAGCCAATTAGAGATATATAAATAAGCTATAACTTCAGTACTTAAACTTAATGAGAAAAAAAATGTTCTTGTGTCACTCATCTCTGAGCTACCCCTGCTGGAGGAGTGTCCCACTGGCTGGCAAGCCCGAGGCCACCACTGAGCAGGCAGAAAGTTCTGGAAGGAAAAGGGTACAGGTGAAGGTTCATCAAAGCAAAACTTAAAGACAGCCAGTGGAAATGCGGAGAACAATCAGATCTATACTCAAGTAGAGAATTCTGCATTTTAAGTGCAGTAGCACAGCCCACCAGGGCTGGGGGTGGTAAGGTTTAGAAGCCTACCTAGATCGCAGATTAACATTTTATGAGCCCCTTGGACAGGACTTCGATTGCACTGTAGGCAGCAAAGCTAAGTTTGTCAGATCCCAGAGCTTCATTTGTCAACCTTTCCTGTGTTTCTGCAACCACCTCTCTCTTCAACTTCAGCAGTTCCTAAGGTTTTTTTAGAGAATAGCGTAAGGTATGGGAAAAGCAGGGCTCTTGGAGCCACAAGCACAGATTCACAGCCAATCTCCATCCACACACAGGCTGTGTGATGCTTATAAAATGTTTAATCTTTCAGTGCTTTGTTTTCCATCCATGAGCTCAGCAGGTGATCTGAGCACGCGGTGACAGGCGTGGCCATTCTACGCTGCCCATGAGTTAAGATGGCACCAGCTGTTCCCTTCAACCAGGGACTTTGCTTTTTCCACCTGGGTGCATCTTCCTGGGGATTTCCCTCTCCTGGTAACAGTAGCATCTAGCTCTATTGTGCGGGAAAGGTCAGAGAAGCCTCTAAGGCTAAAGGGCTCTGCTCTCACCACCTCCCTTGGTGGATGGTCTGCCTGTATTCCTCCTGCTGGGTGAAGGTTTGCATAGCCAAGCAAATCTACCTCTTCAAATCGTTGCTTCCCTTTCCAGGCCACACCACAGGGGCCAGGATCCTGACATTTTCTGTCTTACTGAGCCGAAGCCCACTTCTCTGTTCTGCAGGTGCTGATCTCCAGATGTATCCTCATAGGAATGAGCTACACCAGCCATCTTAGTCCATGAACAAAGCCAAGGGCAGCTATGGGGGACAGGGCCTAGAATGGTTCAAGAAAGACCCGAGACAGAGGAGAGAAGGGGCCAGCGCTCTCTGCTGTGCTCACTTTAGCATGCAACAGAAATGAGCCTAAAACTCCTAAAGGAACTTGGCTTCCTGGGTCACTAGGAATATATTGGTTCAGGAAGCTAGGAAGTTGGCACATCCCTTATTTAACCCCCTGTTAGCTTACTTTTTAATCTGTAGAAATGTGAGGCATACGGTATGGTATGTGGACCTCACATTGGCCCTACGGATATTACCAGCAGTCCAGTGCGAGACAATGGGATTGTTTAGGTTGCTGTAGGGATGGAATGGGTCAAAGAATGTACACATAGTGAGGATTAGTCTTTCCTTCCAGCTTGTGGGTAGCTCTCTTAGAACCACAGCTGTAAAATAAATTGTTCTGAGCACGGCCACCACCTTCTTCCTCTTTTCAGGGTGCAGCTCTACCCTGGGTGGCCCACAGGGCTAGCTGCTACGGCCCTAAGCCTTCCTACTGAGACACTGATTCTTTAGTTCATACTAGCCAAACAGAAGGCAGCCATGCCAACCAGGAAAGCCAAGGCCACTTCTGAAGTGCCTCTCTGGGGAGAAGCTTCAGGGTGTGCAGAGCTGTAGCCCTTCTGAGAAGACCTTGGGAGTGTGAATTCTGGGTAGGAGAAGCAGAAAGGGTTCAGACTAATTCTGGGGACCCCTAGAGCTGTTTGTAGAGGTACACCTGCCTACGTTCAGGAATCAGACCTGGAAATCTGCCATGATTCATACGGGGCCAGAGACAGGGGGAGGGGAAGCCTACCCATACAAGCTCAGCACTCGAGTTCTCAAGGGAGCTGGGATTCTCTGAAAAGTTGGAACCAGCAGATCTGGTTTGCTCTGCTACGTAGACTGTCCAATTCACTGCCAACTTTGTACTTTGCAATTTCCAATTTAGTTTCTGTATTTTAAGCAGTAAGTAGGAGCATGCTACACAGTTAGAAAATGGGACTGGGGCTGGGGAGATGGCTCAGTAGAATAAGCTCTTCCCTGGCAAGTGCAAAGGCCTGAGTTCAGTTCCTGGTTTCACCAAAAAAAGAAAATGGGATGAAGGACAGCTGAGCAGGCAGAAGGAACAGAGTCTACAAAGAGCTGCAAAAAAAAAAAAAAAAAAAAAAAAAAAAATTCTTTGTTGGGGAGATAGCTCAGTAGAATAAGTGCTTGCTCGGCAAGCACAAGGTCCTGAGTTCAATCCCCAGTTCCGCAAAAAACAAAAACAAACAAAAAAAAACACAAAGAGCTGCAGGCAGGAAAGCGATCTTATGTCAAAGTAGAGTGAAGGGTGAACCCCAAAGTGCATAGGGGGAGGTAAGGGAGAAAAAGAAAGGAAGCTGCAGAGGTAATTGGGCCACATGGAAATGGCCTTGAAACATTCTGATGTTGCTCTATGTATGGATCACAGAGAAAAATGTTCTTTGCGTTCTATAGTCTGACTCTCCTCATAAATATTGTGAGGAGAAATTTCTTATGCTTTGGGAATTTTTCAAATTACAGTTACTAAATATCATGGAATATTTTGCCCACATATATATTGGGTATCTTGTTGATCAAATTTGTATCTATCATCTATCTCTGTATTATCTAGATTATCTACAGAGTTTTTGGTTTTTTTTTGAGATGGCCTCACTATGCAATTCAGGCTGGTATTCAGCTCATTGTCTATAGCTTTTAAACCAGCAGAAATAGGGATTTATTTTTTCTTTTTATGTATCTGGTACAGGGTCTTACTATGCAGCAGGGACTCAGACTTATAGTGATCCTCCTGTTTTCAGCCTCCCCAGAGCTGGGATTACAGGTGTGCACCACCACACCCAGTCTCAATGACCAGCTCACCATGCCCAGGGGCAGGGCTGGAGGGGTATCTCGTGTCAGGGATCAAATCCTGGTCCCCTGTACCTGCCTAAGCAGTGGTCCAGCTCCTTTGAAAACCACTGAGCTATCTCACCACCCCTTAGCAGAGATTTATTTCAAAACAAAGGAAACTTATTTTGAAATTACAGAAAAGTTCTTTTGGTAAGTTTGGTGTCCATTTAATCCTAAGATACAGATGCTTAAGAAAATCACTAAAAAAGAAAATATACTCAAAATCTTCAGTTCTCAAAAATATAATAAACATTACAAATACTTTTGCCATATTTTTATGCTAACAAGATTTTTTCAGAGAAAAAGATCCATTCACTTCTGAGCCTAGTCCTCTAGGACACCTTTCTCCCAAAAGATCAGGAACTAATTATACTGAGATGAAACATAAACATGCCTCAACTTGCACTCTGCCAAATTTCATCTGTAGGGCCTGGGATTGGGTGTATAATAAATTCACCTCCACGCCCAGCCTTGCTTCCCCCCAATACATAGTTTAATTCCCTCTTGTCTTCATATTAAACCTAGGTTGCTTCATTTTGACAATGAAACACTGGTCCTTTATACCTAAGGATGATATAAATGCATCATTATTCATTTGCCAAATCCCTGAGAGGCAAAAGTCTAATTAATCTATTAAGGCTTCTCTTGGAGAAAAATCAAACCTTTCAGATGGGAAACCTGGATGAGTACCATCAGGGAGTTTGCCACAGGGCTGGCCAGATTGTTCCAGATGATGCAGACAGCTCTGCTCGGTACATGCTGAGGTTCACAGAAGCTGGGAGCAGCAGCCTGAGATGCAGAAGCAAGCAGCTCTGTGTGGGAATTTCACCCAGCAGGGGACCTGCGGCATCCCTCAAGCCAGAGCCCATTATCCTCTACTGTGGAACAACTGTGCCACTAGAGAAGGGGAAGTACAGCTGCAGGTGGGTGCTCAGGGACACCTGGCACATCCCTGTCGTCTTCCTAGCAACAGAGTCGAAGAGGGGAGCTCAGCTCTGCAAGGTGAAGCCCACCGCCGTGGCTGTTGCTGATGGCCATGGCCACTTTGTAGGAAGTTGCTACAAACCTTCCCTCCCCCAAAAGTCTCTCAAGGACGCCACCCCATCTGGCACCGCAGGGTGACCTGGTGGGGTGGGCACAGGCAGGTTTGGTTGTGTTCATTTTTAAGCCCCAGCCTTCCATATTTTCCCCAAGCCCTGTGCCTTTCAAGGACTCTCTACCTTACCAGGGCACAGAAGCAGACAGACAGCAGAGAGAAAGAAAAATAATGATCAAGCTACTGCGAGGACAGCAAAGGGGACTGATGAATGCTCTCTTTCTGCACAGGTAGAGAAAACCGTGAGCATTCTTCTCCAAGAAATCCTTCAGTGGTGACGGAATAGCAGGGCACAACCTTCCCCAGAGTCTCACCAACTACCATGCATTATTAGCCACATACAAGATGGAAATCAGATTGGGTTGATGTGGGAGTCTGCTGATAACCAACCATTCTCCACCTTCTTCTTCCTGGCCCCCTGAATGGGAGGGTCCTTATCTGAGCTTGCAGAATTGCCAGTTAGCTGGGAGCTCTTGCTCAATGCCTTGACAAATCACTAGTTAGCAAAACATAGCTCTTCTGGTGTCATCAGCTCTAAGCTTTGAATGCCAGTAGCTACCAGCTCTCTTCATGTTAACTGTCCTCCTTGTCCCTGGGAGCATGCAGCTACCAGCAGGCCTCTGGAACGCTTCCAGCCACCAGAGATGGCAGCTCCTTCCTGCTGTTCCTTGCGTTTCATCACTCTCTGGCTGCCAGCTATCCTCTCGTTGTCTGAACTGTTAGCAGCGCTGGCCGCCACTGCTCTGAGCACCAGCAGCCCTCGGTGTTACCAGCTCAGTACATACTATTGGAGACAGAATGCAGAGAGGCAGGAATATGCTGTCCAGAAGAGTCTTTATGAGAGCTCACACTACAGCACAAGCATAGACAGTGCAGAAGCCCACTCGATGGGGAGCTTGCTTAAGCACACATTGGTGAGTAGGGGAGGGAAACCCTGAGGGCCTGACTGAGAGGCTGCCAGGAGGTAGAGTCATGCAGAGTGGCTACAGTGGAGTTGTCTATGATGGATTGGTGACTGAAGCCTGCTGCAGCTAGAGCAAATATTGGGGTTGAGCCGTGGGGCACCAGCTATAGCTGTAGCTGGCCTCAACGCCATTGAGTGAGCTAAGGAACAAAGCACCTTTTGAGGAGAAGTAGGTCTCCTCCCCCATCTTAGGAGGACCTTCACTACCTGGCTGGGGTCTTCCTCAATCTAAACATGAATGCTAAACTAGCCAAAGACTTCCAGACTGACTTGATTACATTCACCCCCATGGGTGAGGATGCTATGTGCAATATTTATCAAGTTAGGGATGAGAAGAAATCTGGGCTTAGTCTAGAGTTCTGTCCAGAGGTACTTTCTGCAGTGAAGGAGTGCACTGACCCAGGAGCCATGGATATATGTGGCTAGGGAACTCTTTAATACTGCTAGAGAGACAAAGGAACTGGATTTTAAAATTTTGTTTGAGTTAAATGCTTAAAATAGCCACAGGTGACTGCTGGTTTTCATATTCATCAGCACGAGAAGTCTGCTAGCCTTGGGATGCTGCAGAAGGGTGGGCACCATTGCCTTCTTCCGATCTCTCTCTTGCATCTCTGGTCACTCAGGCTTCTCCCTGGGCATCATTCTGGCTGCACCATTGTTGGGGTTCTCCTCAGCTAACCCTACTCCCCTGGCCTCACTCCCACAAGAAGAAACATTACAATATCTGCCTGGGAAAGACTGCATATGACTTTCTCTGGGCAGGATGAGGTTGGCAAGAATCGCTGAAGCTGAGCATACTACTCCAAACTGCTAATTTGCTAAAATAATTTGGGAAAGTGCTACTTAAAACCCTGAAGGAAGTGAAAGCAACATTTCTGAAATTTGTGGGAGGCCAGAGTCCAAGCTACTGGAGAGTGTGTTTGCTAATGGTCTCAGTGGTTGTTTATGAAATGGCCATAGAATATTTATTTCTCTCTGTTCAAATAGTTGGCCCAAGAAGGCAGCTTCATTCACTGAAATTTTCTACCAGGACACGAGGGAAATGTCTTAGCCTGATCTCTTATCAACTGGAAATTTGGAGTCCCATAATCTGCTGTCCTTGTCACTAGGAGAAGCACAGGATGTTTTCATGACTGCCTTTGCAACTTGGGCATCTGTCCCCTGGGTACGTCCCCCCCAAGAAGAGAGGCAAGGAGGCGCTGTGTTCAGTGCTGTGCTGCTCAGCTACCCACAGGTGCTGGGTTAGGAGTGGACTCTGACCCCAGAGCAGTCAGTCTCAGGCTAACCATTGACCTATGACCTGGCATGAACAAATATCCCCAATCAGAGTCCTCTCTGAATTCTCACCTGGAAGCAGGAAGAATCTCACTCTAGAAATGGCAGGTGGGGGATGAGAGGAGAAAGACTGACTCAGACGGGGAGCCCAGGGCTAACGCATGGTTTTGCACAAAGAGGATAGAATCTGGGACTATGTGATTTAAAAATCACTCCGAAATCCAAACCCATTAATATCCACATCATTTTAGTCCCATAAGCCCTTACTCACAAGACACATCACCTTCTTCCTCTTGCTTGAGGCTTTTACAGAGGATGCAACCAGGATTTTGCTGTTATTTGTAGTCCTGCAGAATAAACCTTCTATTTAATGTTCCCTGAGGCTGGATTGCTAGGAAGGCTATTAGTAGGTCAAACAGATAATCACCTTGTTTCTTGCTGCATATTGGGTTCCAGTAGGTTGTGTAAACTTAACATCATTGATTAACTTCAATTTACCACAGCCTTGCAAGCACTAGAAATACAACTTTTTTTGGGGGGATGGAGTATAGCTGGGGGAGGTGGTGGTGGGGGAACAGTTGTCCACAATTAGACTCTGGGTTGGATGTCTCATACAACAAAAATTTTCACTTAAAATTTTTTAAAAAGAATATCATTTTGCATTTCCACCCACTTCCATTTTTTTAAAGTAAATGTCAGAAAGCCTCTCACATCTACTTCAGTTTTCACTCACTTTGATTAGTAGTTAAGATTGTGAGTATTGTGCCTGGTAATGCACACCTTGTAATCCCAGCACTCTGGGAGGCAGAAGCAGGAAGGTTATAAGTTTGAGCCCAGTCTGGGAAACTTAGTAAGAACTTGTCTCAAAGCACAAAGGACAGAGGATACAGCTCAATACCCATACTAAAAATGAAATTAAATTAAAAAATGGGTTATTAAAGATTATTAGTATGGGAGGAGTAGTTCAGCTGTCTAAGCACCTGCTTGGCAAGCTCAAGGACCAGGATTTGATCCCTGGTACCACATGCCATGCTGGCCCTAGAGCCCTCTGGCAAGCTGAGCCAGCCACCAAAAGGAGGTGTGGTTGAGCATGTCTGTAATCCCAGCGCTGGGGAGAGTGAAAAAGGAGGATCTCTATGAGCCTGAGCTGCATACTGAGACCTTGTACGAAATAAATAAATGCAAGATTAAAAAAATTAAAAATTATTAGTGAACCATTCACTACTGGTGTGTTGACTATTTATGTGTTCTTTTCTCCATGAGTTTCCCAAAAGTAGTGTCTTAGTTACACTTCTCTCGTTGCTGGGACAAATACCCAACACTCAAAATGAGGGAAGGAAAGGTTTATTTAGCTCACAGTTACTGTGGGTTTCAGTCCACACTCAGCTGGCTCCAAGGCAGAGTGGCCCATGGCAGAGAACAGCCTTTCATGGTAGCAGAACAACAACAATGCAACGAAGAGCAATAGCTTTAAAAAAAAAAAAAGTCTGTCTCTCTGTCTCTTATATTACATGTAGGCTCTCTGCCCTAGGCTGGGGGAAGTACTCACACCTATAACCCCAGCCGTACTAAGACCCATAATCCCAGCCTTGGATCACACATAATCCCAATGGATCATGAGTTAATCACAAGCTCTAGAAGTCCCCACCCCATGACTACATGAGGCTTGGGGAGACAACTAGACACAAACCATAACAAGTAGTGTCTTCTGGACCTCCTCTTCTTCTACTACTGAATCTGTTGCCTGCACCATAGGTGAGCATACAGCGTCTCTAAGGGCAACATGCTGAAGCCCATCATTATGAAGGTGGCCCCCTCTCAATTGGTGAAAGCTCTCTTGTAGAGCTTGCTAGGGGTATTTTTCTCAGGTAATTGGAACAGGTGCTGGTCAACTAACCATAACACCTTGGTCATACAGCCACAGTGTTCAGTGGTCCTATAAAAGTGAGGTGAGAGGATCAGGCAAAACAAAATTGATTACTTCTAGACTGGCGAGAGCCTTCAATATTCTTGTAACAAATTTTCAGTGTGGCTCTAGGAGAAATCTGAGGTGCCTTTTCCAGAACTATTCTGCCTCCCATGGAATCTTTAGATTCAGAAGCATCCTTGAAGGAAGGGTCTCCTGAAGATGGCACTTCAAGAAGCCTTTTTGAGATGTCCAAGCCACCACCACAAGAAAGTCCCTATGTTGGCTAGTGCAGGGAAACACTGTGTATCCCAGAGTTGTTCCAGGCAGAAATGCACACGAGGCGACAAATGGCAGATGCATCTTATGAACATTTTCAACAATATTGCTTAAAAATCATTAAGAATGTTAGATATTTTATGGGGTAAAAAGGAAGTGACAGTATAGTTGTGAGAAAGGAGCTCATTTTTTTTTTTTTTTCATTTGTATATTTGGTACAGGGCCTCACCACGCAGATCACACCTGTGGCGGTCCTTCTGTTTTCAGCCTCCCCACCACTGGGATCATAGATGCGTACCACCGTGCCCGACTGCTGCTGGCTCAGGGCACCACAGGGGTGGGGCCCCCACAGCATGCGGGACCCGGAATCGAACCCTGGTCCCTGTGCAGGCTCTTTGTCCACTGAGCTATCTCACCAGCCCTAGAACCTCATTTTTGTTCAGAAAAAGAATGTATTTTTTCAATGTTTATTTTTTATTAGTGTGTATTTGCAATGATACATAACAGTTACATTCCTCATGGGCAATTGGTACATGTATGTAACACATCTTAACTCTTCTTTCATGTCCTTCCCCTTTTCCCCCTTCCCATTCCCTCCATCTCTTGGAAAAAGGTATTTACTTGTTTATCACCCCTTCCCAATCACCCCCAGGACTAGATGTGAGTTTCCAAGAGGAGGAATGTCAAGCCACAAAAGTCATTATAATTTGTTTAACATTTTAGAACATTTCTATTGTAGACTATTGTGCTTGAACTGTTACTGTCATGTTATACATTACACTTTATTTAAAACTATGTTTTAAAATACTTATAGCCTTTGTTTTATCTAAAGAATGCTACTTACTTGAAACAAAGTTATATTTTTAATGAAATGTCTGGAAAAATCAGACATTGGCACTTCGCATCCACTAACTCTGTACATAAGGATTTAACTGACCATGGATCAAGAAAGGGGGCTGGGGAGATGGCTCAGTGGAATAAGCACTTCCCTGGCAAGTGCAAGGCTTGAGTCCAATCCCCGGTTCTGAAGGGGGGAAAAAAAAATTCAGGAAAGGACTAGAGGTACCTCAGGGGTTGAGTATATGACTCACATTTTTAAGACCCTTAGTTTGATCCCACAAGAATATGAAGTCTTTTTTTCCAGAAAAAAAACTGAACATGGACAGACCTTTTTCTTATCATTATTTCAAAAACAGTATAATAATTATTTACATGGTTTCAGGTTTTTCATGTAACCTAGAAATGATTTGAAGTATACAGCGGGATGTGCATAGGTTACTAGCATGTACTATGTCATGTTACAGAGATATTGTTAAACATTATTTCATGTGCTTAGCGAACTTCTGTGTACCTTCTTTGGTGAGATGTCTATTGCAATTCTTTGCCCATATTTGAATTAGGTCACTCTTTGTTGTTACTGCTCTTTGTTTATTTGTTTTGGTCATGCTAAAAATTGAACTGAGGGAGTGCTGAGATGCATCCCTAGCTCTTTTTACAGTTTTATTCTGAGACAGGATCTCACTAAGTTGCTCAGGCTGGCCTTGAACTTGCAATCCTCCAGGCCCACTGTTGTTGAATTTAAGGTATTATTTGTATATCTAGCTATTGATCTTTTCTCAGATAGTTGGTTTGCAAATATTTCTCCCCTTCTCTGGGTGGCTTTTTTTTAGCCCCTTGGTAACAGCTTTGATGCAAAAAAAGTTTATCATTTTGATGAAATCTAATTTTTTTCATTTTTACTTTTCTGTCTTTTTTTTTTTTTTTTTTTTGAGACTGGGTCTTGCTATGTATTCAGACTGGCCTAGAAACCATGGGTCCTCTGCCTCAGCCTCCCAGGTGCCTGGGCCACAGGCGCGTGCCGCCGCACCTGGCTTCTGTGTCTGTACTTAGGGTGCCAAATCCAAGAAATTGTTAACGTGATCATTTCCCCTTGTGTTTCTTCTAAGAGTGTTATAGTGTTAGTTCTTATGTCTGGTTATGTGATCCACTTTGAATTAATGTATGCGAGTCCAATGTCTTCATTTCTGTAGATAACCAGTTTCCCCTACACCATTTGTTGAAAAGTGCCTCTTTGTCAGGTTGAATGACCTCGGCTTCCTGCTGAAGCAAGGTTTCAGATGTGACCCTGATGGATGCTACGTGGTAGGACATTTTTGTAGTAGTGTGGGTGCCCTAGTTTTCCGTGAAGCAGTCTCTCTCTGTCTGTCTCTTTGTATGTCTGTCTCTCTGTCTGTGTCTGTCTGTCTCTGTCTCTCTCTCTCTCTCTCTGTCTCTCTCTCTCTCTCTCTGCCTCCATAGGCCAGGCTGAAGAGAACTTGAGAACACTCCCTGGGTAGAAGAGACCTCAGGCAGACCCAAGGGCAGCCACGCCACCAGGCTGCTCCCTCTGGACTTGACCCCAACCAGCTGCCACAGCCGGGCTCCAGGACTGCCCAGACTGGTTTGCAGGCTCTCTGTTCCCTGGGATCTGGCTCCCCTGCCACAGCTCACATTTGCTCCCTCTACTGTCACCTCCTCCTTTCCCTCCTCTCCTCTCCTCCCTCCCAGTCCCTGCATGGTTCTTGCCACCCCCAGACCAAAGGCTCTGGGCCACTGACCACACTTCTTCCCTACCCTGGCCGGGGGGGGACCCCTCTCCTCCCTCAGGCCCCAGCCAGGCCAGTCAAGCTCTGATTCAGAAGGTTTCTGTTTTTTTAATGGATATAAAATTATCAATGATAACAGGATCAGGAACATTAACAATAATAATTCACATTTATGGGGCATTGAGTGTACACAGTGCACAGGCCTCACACTGCTCACGACCCCATGACACGTCTGTGAGGCCCGGTGATTACCATGCTCCAGGAGCTAAAGCGAGGGCTCGAGTTCAGTGCCCAAGGTCACAAGGCCAGCAAGCAGCACAGCCAGGACTCAAGTGCCACCTCAGAACAGTTCTGCTGCTAATTCCTATTACCAGACATTCACTCTGGCTTGGTGATCAGGACCATGAACAATGCACACGTGCATGCCCACAGACACACACTTGTACGTTTGTTTGGGAGAAAGGAAAGGTAGCTCTCTAGAGACAAGAGATCAAAGGAGGTGCATATAAGAGAAAGCGGGGTGCATGTCCTCCAGAGAACGGATGACGGTTTGAGGCTGGGGCTCTTCTTTGTTCTTGGCAGTTGGGAGGGAGTGTCCTTAAGACATCTTGGGTGTGTCAGGTCACCCACATGGTGGGCTGGATTAGAATGTGACCCATCTGTCTGGGGTTGAAGTGGAGAGATCAGCTGCCACTTCCCAGTGCTGCTTCTTTGAGGCTGGAGCGCTGTGGGAGGGAAGTCTGATTCAATTTCCAGGTGAAAAGCAAGGCCTGACTTAAAGGATTATTGTGTCTTTAAGACCCTTGGGAATTTTTTTTTTTTTTTCATTGAGTTTCCTGGAAGAGAAAAAGGCATTCTAACCTTGGGTAATTGTGTCCTAAAGCTGAATATTTTTTTAAAGAATAATTTTAAAATTACAGTGCCCCTTGTCTCCTTTCTAGCTATCTGTAGTCTTTCTATCCTACCTCAGAACTAAGCCTTCTAGGGAGTTTCCAGCACCAGCCTCTACTACAGCCACCAGGCACTAGGAAACTCCAGAGGAGGCAGGTGAGGGGTGGGGTGGAGACCCAGGGAGGGGCAAGGAGCCAACCACTGAGGCAACTTGTAATAAAAGTTTGAACACAACAACCTTCTTCCCCTTCCCCTTTCCCCACTCCCTAGGCCAGGCTTGAGTCTCTGCCTCAGTCCTCCCAGCCCCTCCTGGCTGGGCTCACTGATACTGCTTCTAGCAAGTTCAGGCCTGCCCAGGGGATGAAGAAGTAAACAAGATGTGCTTTCACCTCTGAGGAGCTCAAAATCCAGCAGGCAAGGGAGCCTGCCTCCCTCACCCCTACAGCCCATCCAACCCACATCATACTGGCTATACTACATGGCTTCATTCTCTCTCAGTCATTTAGTTGGGTCCTCTTGCTTCTCTACACTAACCTAAGCTGCCTTCCTTTGAGGAGGCTGACCACGGATACCTCTTAGCACAACGTGGCTGCCCACTGTGGGTGGCAGGGGAGATGCATGTGTATGGTGTCTACAGAAGGCCAAAAGGGCTTTACAGAAGAGGTCCAGCTGGGTTGGATGGCGTGAATAGGAACTTACAGGTGGGAAGATGGAAAAATGTACTTGAAGGGATGAGTTCGCTGATAAAGGCTGAGAAGGCATCTTAGGGTGACTGAAAGATGGCAATAGTTTAGAATTAAGGACAGTAACTGAGCAAGACTGCAGTAGTAGGGCCAGGCTGGCCTGTTCCCTGCCACAGACCCTCCAAGAGTGAGGGTTAGCTCTGACCTAAAATGTGTGCAGTCTCCCCGGAAAATAGAGGTCTGCTAACAATCCTTCTCTGGCATTTTTTTTTTTTTTTCAGACAGGTGATAGCAACAGCCCCAGAGCTCCTTCCAGACTCCAGCAACTCTCATTCTCACTGGTGTCCCTTGTCACCAGCTTTGCTGTGTGATTATAAGCGAGAGAACAACCCGTCTTTTTCTCTGAAGAAAAATTGCTTTGAGAATGGAGTAAGAGATGGACGGCGGGGGGCACGGACAGGGAGGCACATGCGGTGGTTTGGAAGTTCCGATTGCCAAGCCAGTCCCGGAATGAGGGTGTAGATACGGGAGGACAAAGGAGATGGGGAGACAGGTGTTTCTAGCTTCAGCCGTTGAGCAAGAAAGGCCCTGCCCGACTCCCCACGGCAGCAGGAGTCTCTGGTCCACCTCCCAGCTGTTCAGAAGAGGTTCAGTGAATCTCCTTGGTGAGATTCCAGGACGCGGGGGAGGCCAAGTTTACCTGTGAGTAGGGTCACTGACTGTGAAAGAAAAAAAAACTTGGCGCACAAGAATGTGGCCCTCTGTTCCCATACCCACGCCTAAGCACACTGGCCTCTGTTCACTAGGCAGCCAGGCAGCCCAGGAGGAAACAGCCGGGAGCAAAGGAGGGCTTGGGGGTGGGGAAGGAACTCAGGCCACCGGCGAGTGGAACCCTGAGTCCAGCCAGACACAGGGCAGCCTCTATGCTGTTGCTGCTGCCTGTGGTGTCTGAGTCCCTTGGGAACCCAAGAGCAGGGCAGGGAGTGGCAGGGCAGGGCTGTCCTGTAATGCTCCTCTTTCAGTGTCATCATCAAAAGCCCTGTCTATTTCTATCAACTGAATCTGAAAGGAGAACAAGACTGGGGGAATGGGACAATGAAGGGAGCAGGCATGCAAGAGAGGGTGGCGCCTTGCAGGTTAGAGAAGGCTCTAGAGAGCAAAGAGCAGCAGCTCCACACGCCCCCCCTCCCGTGAGTCAGCGTGGGTGAGGGCCGGGTGTGGCCTCTGAGGAGAGCCAGGTTTCAGTTTGGAGAAGGCACATGGGAGTGAAAGAGAGCAGCCAACTAGCTGTGGATCCCAGGGGCTCCAGCCCCAGCTATGCTACTGCTGGCAGCTGTGTGACCTAGGACACGCCCTGCCGCTGCCCTGAACCCAGGTCCTCCATAGACAGACGCTGGGGATCAGAACACCTCACTGCTAGGGCGCTGAGAAGAGCAATTCAACGCAGTCATGTCTGTGGGGGCCACTTAATAAGCCATATATCTCTGCAGCGTAGAGAGACGTTAGCCTTTGTGTTGTTCCCCTGGCAAACACAGGGCCTTTCTCTCTCAACAGCTGAAGCTGCAACACTACCTGGGGAAAAAAAGTGGGGCAAATACAGGTAACAGAGAGCAGAGAGAAGATCTTTCTCAAGTAGGAGGGGATGGAGAGCTGATGGCAGTGGAGAGAAAAGGCATGAAGAGAATGAGGCAGGGTTAGGTGTAGGCACAAACTGCCTAAAAGGAATGTAATCATTACATACTGCAAATAGGTACTAATAAAACATTTGCAAAAAGGAAAAGCAGGTGTTTTTGCTATGCATTTGTCAATCCAAACCCCACCTATTTTCTCTGGCCCAGTGTCGCCCAGCATCAAAAAATACCATCAACTCTTTTCCCCAGATATCTTCCAATATTTTCTCTCAGCAACTACCCATCCTCCCCCTTCTCTCTTCTACTGTATATCAGCCCCATAAATATTACATTAAAAGCCATGTCCAAATTCTTTTCCAGAGCCCCAAACACTGCTAGATACAGTTTCATTTGCTCCTTCATTCAGTCTTACAAGTGTATAGGACTTTGCAGATTTTATTTTTATTTTATTTCTGTGTGGTTACTGGGAATCCAACTCAGGACCTCATGCTTGCCACACAGGTGTGGTACTGATGAGCTATGTCCCCAGCCCAATTTTGCAGGGTTTTTTTTTTTTTTTTTTTTTGTACTTTAGGGAAGGGTTTACAGGATGTTCAGGGTCTCACTACTAGATTGTACTCATAGTGATCCTCCTGTTTACTGCCTCCCAAGAACGGGGGTTACAGGCTTGTGCCAGCACACTGGGTCTCAAATGCCATCTCAGAGTACCCCAGGGGTGGGGTTGGCACAGCAGGCCCGGGGATTGAACCACCAACCCCTGTGGTTGCAGGTTGCTTTAATCTGCTTGCAGGTGCTTTAATTTGCTGAGCTATTTGGCTGGCTCAATAGCTATTTATGGGTTTTATAAATTAATTTATTTATTTTGGGGTACTGGGGATCAAACTCAGGACCCTGTGTTTGCCAGGCAGGGGCTTATGCCACTGAACTAGCCCTAATATTCCAGGTTTTAAAGCTTTTTTTTTTTTTTTTCCATTGGAGTCAGTTACCTGACTTATCATCTAGTGAATGCCATTTTGAGCCCACTGGAGAGCAAAAGGTGATGGTGGCCTAAGGGAATAAGGGACAGGAGGGCTCATGTGGATGCCCAGTAAGAGGGAGCTAACCATGGACAACCCAAGGTGGATAACTTGGGAGATGCAGGTGGAGAAGCAGCAGAGCCCGCAGGCACCAGAACAGAGGCCCCTCCCACAGTGCTCACCTTCAGTGTGGGTGCTAACCTTACCAGGCCCACCGGTCCCCACAAGCACCTTGCAGATCCTTCAGGGAAGAAACACATCCTTAGATGAAAACCGTGCTAAGGCTGCACTAGGTAAAGAGAGGACATTCTGTCCCTCTGAAGATATTATCTCTCACATCTAGAAAGAAGGCTAGGTCGTAGGTGTTTGGAGGAGAAATGTAGGGATTAGATGTTGAGGAAGAAGTCACAAGTCTGATCTGGAGCTAAAGGAAAATATTAGCTGAAAATACACAGTTCAGAATTAGTTGTAGCCACCAAAGAGAACTTCCATCGTTTTTCCTTCTGGGTTTAAGAGCTGAGGTAACTTATATCTTCATAATTCAGTGATAAGTATCACTAATTATTTGGTTGGAGATGAGTCCTTTAAGAGTTGAACAGAGTGCTTGCTTATTCAAAATGTTCATGTCCTGGACTCAAGAAAGACAAAAAAAGGAACAATGAGAAGATTTGAGTCTTGGGAAATGTTCAATCTAATATGAGTTACTTCCTTAAATTACACTGGCATGCATCTGATTCTGCTACCTTCTCTTCCATCAAATCCCAGGAGACCAGTCCAATTTTTAGGAATGGCTAGATCTGGGTGGTCTAAAGCAAATTGTCATCATGCTTAGCATTGCTTTTTCTGTTGGTCGTGGTGTCATCCTTTGGTTTTTCCCATTTATCAAAGTTGGCCCACAGTAAGTAGTTAAAGAACAACACACTGATGGTTTACAAGTCTCAGTGGAAAGAAACACTTCTTCCCAATAACTGTAGCTGAAGTTCTAGGGCTAACCTTCCTTGACCTGGCATGATTTACGTCTCACAGCTTATTGTCTTTGGAAAATGCAGCCCTCTGATTGGCCCTCATGACCATGTGCTCATACCTGAGACAGAAAGTGAGATCAAGTTCAGCTCGACTACTAGTCTTTGGAATGGGATGAAGTGGTTCTGTAAAGTAACCCAAATACTAGCCTTAAAAAAGAAAACGGACACTAGCTTGGCAGAAACCATAGCGCCCTGCTCTGTGATTTTTAACGAATGAAAACTGATATTGTGAAATGATAGTGGAAAAGTTAAAGAGACATTTATTAAACATTTCAAATAAAGTTTGTGGTACATAGTAAGTTCTCAGTAAATGTTACAGGAAGAAAGAATTACAAAGGAGTAAACAGGAAAATACATTGAACTATAAGGAAAAATTGGCATCAAATGGAACCACCATGCACTAAACTATTTGTTAGGTCTTGGAAATAAACCAGGAAAAATAAGCTCAGATTGAATGGCACATTCCTGAAAAGAAGTCCCTCTAGAGACAGGGCTGAGTTAATTAATATGCAAAAATTTCTTTGGAGGATAGGAGTGCATAAGAAACTCTTGGAGGTTTGTTGATGACACAAAATACCTGAGTATTCACAGATCTAGAGAAAACATTCTTAAAATTCATTTGGCATAACAAAGACAATCCTGGCCAACAAAGGTAAGGCAGGAAACATTACAATTCCTGACTGGAAATTATACCATAAAGCCATTGTGATAAAAGCAGCATGGTACTGGGGGGAAAAACAGACTTGAGGATCAATGGAACAGATTAGAAGATGCAGACACAACTACAAACACACTCAGCCACTTTATCTCCAACAAAGAGGCTGAATATGTTCATTGGAAGAAAGATAGCTTCTTTAACAAATGGTGCTGGAAAATCTGATTTTCCACATGCCAAAAACTAAAACTAAATACAGATCTATCACCATGCACTAAACTAAAGTCAAAATGGATTAAAGATCTAAACATTAAAACTGAAACATTAAATCTACTGGAAGAGAAGGTAGGTGGAAAACTTGAAGACATAGGGCTAGACAGAGAGTTCATTAACAAAAACCAAACTTCATAGGAGATATTTAAAAAAAACCAACAAATAGGATAGCATCTTATTTGGAAGTTTCTTCACATCAAAAGAAATTACCAACAGAGTAAAAAGACAACCCACAAATTGGGAAAAAATTTTAACCAACCCTCTGATTGGCCAACAAAGGTAAGGCAGGAAGAGTTAAAGAGACATTTATTAAACACTTCAAATAAAGTTTGTTTCACTCAGAAAAAGGATTTTTATCTGGAATATATTAAGAACTAAAAAATAAATAAATAAATCAGGCCCTTAAAATTCAAAGATCCAGGGCCGGCGGTATAGCTCAGCGGACTAAGCGCTTGCTTAGGTAAGCAGGGTTCGATCCCTGCTTCCGCTTGCTGGCCCTGCCTTCGGGTGCGCTGAGCCGGCGATTGGAGTCCGGGCATGGTGGCGCGCGCCTGTAATCCCAGCACTAGGGAGGCAGAAAGCAGGAGGATCACTGTGAATGTGGGCTGCATAGTGAGACCCTGTATACAAAAAAAAAAAAAAAAAAAAGAAGAAGAAGAATAAGATAAAATTCAAAGATCCAATCCAAAAATGGGCATTTGAGATGAATACATACTTCTCAGAGGAAGACATCCAAATTGGCAAATAAATACACGAAAAAAAGTTCCACAGTACTGGTCATTCGAGAAATGCAAATTAAAACAACATGAGATACTATCTCAGTCCAGAAAGAATGGTTATCATAAAGAAATCAACTAATAACAAATGCTGGAGAGGCTGTGGTGGAAAAGGAATCCTTCTTCATTTTTGGTGGGAGTGCAGACTGGTACAATCACTATGGAAATCTGTGTGGAGACTCCTTAAAAACTAGGATTAGAAGTCCCATTCAACCCAGCTATTCCTCTACTTGGTAGTTTTCCAAAAGAACTGAAAACATCATAACACAGTGATCTATGTACATCTATCCACCTTTCTAGCAGCACAATTTGTCATAGCTAAATCTTGGAAACAACCCAAATGCCCATCACTTGAGGAATGGATAAAAAAGAAGTGGTGTTTTTATACAATGGAGTACTACTCAGCTATAAAAAAGACAAACTTGTGGCTTTTTTAGGTAAATGGATGCAACTAAGGCCATATTCATAAGTGAAGTAAGGCCCACTGTACAAACATTGTGCTGTCTCCCTAGTGTAAGAATCTAAAATAATAAATAAAATCTGAAAGGTACAATGGATATAGTAGAACAGAAAGAAATAAAGAATAAACAGTTGAGATGAGGGAAAGGAGAAAAAATAGGAAACAAAGGAAAGGGAAAATCATGTAAGCATATACATAGGATAGCTAAGATGATTATACTAACTTCTCTCACCCTTTGAATGCAGCATGTAATGTTTAAAATTTTTACTTTGATAAATTTTATATGCTAATGTCTAATCTGGGCAACTACACTGAAGATAGTGATGTGTAATATAACAACATGGTTGAATATCTTTCATCTTGTTTTTTTAATTGTGTATTTCTCTAATGTCTTACCTATTATTTTATACTCTTTTTAAACTAAATTAAAAAATAAAAAGTAAAAAGGACAAGAAAAAATATGATTTATTGACAGGAAGAGTTAATGTTTAATTGCTTGATCAATCTCGCATGTCTATATCTGGTAATCTGAGCAACAAATTTGATAATAACAATACATAATATTTAAGGACCATTGTCAATTTTCTATTCTTGTTTTGAAATTCTGTACCATTTCTATTGTTTTATGTTGCTTTTGTTTTTGTCTTTGCTCTTCCTGTTTTTGTGTTGTTCCTCTTTAATTCTCTTTAAATTCCCTGAGTATAGACTGATGAGAAGGGCAATGGAAAGTTTCTATGAAGTGAAGAAATGGACAAGGAAGTAGTGCTGAGCTTTAAGGAGGAAAAGGCAAAAAGGAGACCCTAGGCATCAAGTCCTAAATAATTCTATGCCACTAATCAGGTCCAGAAAGGGTCTGGAAGTGATGAACCATGCAATGTGGTCCTGAATAGAATGATAAGGGAATTACTGATGGTTTGGTCCACTGGGGCTCCTATAACAAAATACCACATATTGGATGGTTTATGAACAACACTATTCTATTTCTCACCGTTCCAGAAACCATGAAGTTCAAGATCAAGAGGCCAACAGATAGCCGGGCGTTGGTGGCGCATGCCTGTAATCCCAGCACTTGGGAGGCTGAGGCAGGAGGATTGTTGTGAGTTCGAGACCAGCCTGAGCTACAAAGTGAGTTTAAGGCCAGCCTGAACTGCATAGTGAGACCCTGTCTCAAAAAGAAAAAAAAAAAAAAAAAAAAAAAGAGACCAACAGATTAGGTATGTGGTGAGAGTCCTTCCATGGTCACAGGAGCTGGAGAGTCTCTGGGGTCTCTTATAAAGGAACCCATCTCATTTCTGAGCTAATTATCTCCCACAGATCCCATCTCTCCAGAGCCTTCCCTCCTGATTCTTGGGAGGATTTCAACATGTGAGTTTTAGTGGTCACAACATTCAGACCACAACAGTAGGTCTTTCAAGGACCATGAGGCCTATCAATGAATGTGAGATGGATAAACATAATTCATGTGCACCATGAAAGAGGTCTTATTCTAAAATCTTTAAAGAAGTGGTGAGACTTCAGATAACTGGGTTAGAAAGTTGGGGGTCTGAAGGACAGGGATTAAGTCAAAGCAGTAAGTCAAATATAATACAGTGAACAAAATGTAAGTGTGCTCATCAGATGTTAAAATTTTGAGGTTGCAAATTTAGTGACATGAAATTTCATTACAGGATTGGGTGAGCCTTGGTCTAAAAGGTCACTATTGGGATAAGGGTGGAGTGAGAGCCATCAGGGGACAGTTCCTGACTCATGGCAGTTCTAAGTAAAACTAACACAGTCTGATGGGAATTTCCATGCGATTCATGATGATGAGATGTTTTCAGTAGCACAGGGGAGCCATGGTCAGAAGCTATCAGTGTGGAGGTCCAAGAGCTACTCCAATTTTCATTTTCTCCATCTCTAAAAAGCAATACCTACCTGATACAGCCATTTCAAGTTGAAATGAAATATTCACTCATCAAGTATTTGACAAATGTGTACTACCTAGTGGACAGCAGGTTGTGTGCTTTGTGGGGATAATACGATGATAAACAGGAAAGTCTTATCGTCCTTGGAGCTTAGAGTCCGGCAGCAGGAGAGAGGCCATGAATAGCCATGGACCTGCATACTGGCACAGAAGGAGCATGACCTCCAAAGGTGGTCATGGAGGGCCCATCACTATGACTTCATAACTACTGCCAAAGCACATTTTTTTCTTCTATTACTACAAGTTTGATCAGCATATGTTTGCAGTACATATTGGATACATTTATTGTGCTGGAGCTTGTACAGGCACATAACACACCTTCTTTTCTATCCCTTCCCCTCTCATTCCTCCTTGCTCCTTCCAGCTCTTGTTCCCTTTCTTATTTGCAAAGGCTGTATTTCTACTTTTTCTTCAATTTTCCTTTTTAAAAAAAAATCCCTTTTCCCTTCCCTCTTCCCCCTCTTCTCTCTCTCCTTGGCTCTTGGTCCCCTTCCCATTTGAAAAAGATCTCCCTACTTTCTATTATCTGTCTTTCATTTTGCTTTTTATTTGTATTGTGAGATTTTTACATAAGAGAATGTAATATTTGAACTTGTGGGTCTGATTTATTGCACTTAATATTATGATCTTAAAAATATTATGATCTTGAGATACAACCATTTACTTGTGAATGACTTGAGTTTATCCATTCTTATGGCAGAGTACTCTTCGGTCTATAAATACATTTTCTTTATCTGTAGATCTGTTGATGGGTATATAGACTATTTGAGATTTAAATATAATAAATTGTGCTGTCATAACATAGTAGCCATGCATCGCTGTAATACGGTGACTCTGACTCTTACAGGAAGATACTTAGAAGAAGAATAACTGTCATATGGGTTTTCTAGTTTTAGTGGTTGCTTGTTTTGAGACAAGGTCTTGCCATGCAGCTCTTCCTGGCCTTCAACTCACTATGTAGCTTAGGCTGGTCTTGAACATGTGACAACCCTTCTGTCTCACCTCCAGAGTGCTGGAGTTACAGATGTGCAGCACTAGGCCCAATAATCTTTAGCTTTTTGAGGAATCTCCATACTGATTTCCAGAGTGGTTGAACTAGTTTGCATTCCTGCCAATGTAGAAGTCTCCCCCACCCCACAACCTCGCCGACAATTTGTCATCATCTGATTTCTTGATAGCCATTCCTCCTGGAGTTAGATGCCATCTCCGTGATGTTTCAATTTGTATTTCTCAAACTGGCAGCAATGCTGAACATTTTCTCCTGTATTGGCTCCTTCTCTGCCTCTAATCCTCCTGCTTCCTCTATACATGGTCTCTTCTGGTTACACTGCACTAACACCAGGTTAGGGCACCTACCTCACCTGCCTTAACACACATCTACAATCTATCTTTGCACTATGTATGCAAAGAACTTGGGTAGTGCACATCTTTGATTTGCCCTTACTCTCCCTATCACAGCCTTCCTGGGTTCATAAGAGAAAGTGGGTTACCCTTAGACCCAAGGAAGCAGAGGTGGGGTGTCTTCTACCCACTTGCTGATAGAATTCTAGTAAATCTAGTCACAGGGGAGGGGACAGGTGAGGGCTGGCTGCAGATGCACTTCCCAAGAGTACTCTGTCACATGAAAGACCCCCATTATGTTACAAAGGAAGTGCCACCAAGGGTACTGTAGGGAAGGTCATAGCTTCTCTAAGCCTGCAAATCCACCCAAGGGAAAGGGGATAAACAGAACTACCAAGAAGGGCTAGAGGGAAGACTAATGAAGATGTCACCTATGAAATCACCTGAGACACTGCCTGATTTCAGTAAATGTTCATTCTGAAATGCTGCCTACATCCTGTAATTCCAGCTACTTGATAGGCTGAGGCAGGAGGATTGTGAGTTCAAGGCCAGCTGGGGCAATTTGGAAAGACCCTGTCTCAAAATAAGAAAAGGCTGTGTGTATAGCTCAGTGGTAGAGCCCTTGCCTAGCATGTGCTGGGCCTTGGGTTCAGTTGACACAAAAAGTCAAGTCCATCCAACCAGGCTGTCCTGAAGACTAAGACAAATGGAAAAGGCTTAGCTCAGTGTCTGGCACAAGATTAAGGGCACAAGAAATAGTAGTGTTATTCTTTCCCCCCAGAGGCCTGGCCTCCTTTCTTTTCCCTTCTGTCCAACTTCTTTCATCTTCCTCAGTCAGTCTCATCAGTTTTTTCCTTCTCTCAATCTTGTACTTGCCGGGCATTAAACAGTTCCCTGTCCCATATTCTCGGAGTTGTTCTGTGTGAATCATTCTTGTAGCCCTATTTCTAGTGATCTGTTCAACACAGATTTCTCGTCTTTTCGGTCAAGGCTGCTTAGCTTAGCCCTCGCCTCCATACTGGACATGAGGGCCTGAAGGAAAGGTGTGTCTTCAATATGGTCCTACGTTGGAAAAGTACTTCCCCTCCTCCCCGGGCTGGGCCCCAGTTTCCTTATTTATAATAAGTCCATTGAGCTGGAAGGCTAAAAGAGCACTTTCAGTTCTGGGAGCCTATTAGGTGGCCAGATCTTTCTAAGTTACCTAGTTCACTTCTTTCATTTTCAAGGGGGGTGGGGAATGATGTCTGTCTGACCACCCGGCAACCTTCCAGGAGGACACGCAGTCTTGTCTTCCTACCCTGTGAAGGGGGCCCCCGCGCCGTCCGGCTCCAGGGCTCGGGGCGCCGGAAACACGTGTGTGCTCACCTACGTGTACACACGTGAGCACACCTACGGCAGCAGGGGGCGCTCGGGCCGGCAGGGGGCAGCACAGGCCCAGCCTGCGGTTAACCGGCGCAGCCCCGAGGGAGGAGGGCGTGCTGCAGTCCCGGCGGCGGCTGGAGGTGCAGCCTCCCAGGTGGGAGGCGGGGGCTGCGGGCGCAGGAAAAGGCGCCTTGGAAGCGGCGCTCGGCGGGGGCTCCTTCGGCCGGCGCGGCGCAGCGCGGCGCGGCGCGGGGGAGCGAGCGAGCGGGCGAAGGCGCTGGGAGCACGCAGGCGCTCTGCTCCGCTGGCCCTCGGCCGGCGCGCCGCGCGGGAGCAGCCCGCAGCGCGCCCCTCGCGCCCCCCGCAGCCCCCGGTGGCCCGCGGACAGCGGCGCCTCGGCCACCAGCCAGACCGCCCCGCCGAGCGCGCGCAGCGGCGCGGGACGGGCCCGGGGCCGCCCCCAGCGCGCCCTCCCGCCCGCGGCCGCTCGCGGCTGGCGCTGGCCTGGCCGGCGCGCCCCTCGGGCGGCCGGAGCACGGCCTCCGCCTCGGCCTCGGCGGGAGCGAGCCCCGGGCCGCAGCCCGCGGGCGGCAGCGGGCACTGACGGCGTCGCTGGGCGCTCCCGGGCGGCGGCGCGGCGGCGGCGCCCGGGGCGGAGGCAGGGGGCGCCCCCAGCCAGGATGCTGCGGTTCCTGCGCCGGACCTTTGGCCGCCGCTCCATGCAGCGCTACGCGCGGGGCGCGGCAGGGCGCGGGGCCGCCGGGCTGGGGGACGAGCGCGACGGGGGTCCTCGGGGGGGCCCGGCCGCCGCCGCCGCCTCCTCGGCGCTGCCCGCCGCGCCCGGGGGCAGTGTGTTCCCGGCGGGCGGCGGGCCCCTGCTCACGGGCGGCGCGGCCGTGCACATCTCCGCCGCGGGCGCGGCCAAGGCCACCCTCTACTGCCGAGTCTTCCTGCTCGACGGGACCGAAGTGAGCGTGGACCTGCCGGTGAGTGCCGGGGCCGGGCCGCAACACCTGCACCCGCGCCCCCTGGGGCAGCGCCCCCAGCCCCTTGCTTCTCTCCGGGGCGCTCGCCCTGTGCCGCTCTGGGATCCCCTCCCCCTTCTCTACCGGTTCTCTCGCTCGGCTCCCTCTCTAGCCTCTGGTTAGAGCGCATCTTTGGCCTGGGACGTTGCGTTTTCTCTGGCGCCCACCTAGTCCTCTGGGCCTCACCCCTTCCCCAGTGCAGCCAGTCCCCGCCCCTCGGCACAGTGGCCGGAGTTCCTAGTCGGTGTTGCCTTTCCGTTCTCCTCCTCCGCCCGGTCTAGCGAGCACCTTCCAGATGCTGGGTTATTGGGCAGGAAAAATTCTCAAAGCAAGGCAGTGCAGTCCTGGGACACCCTGCACCTACTGCACGCAAACTCCACTTCGGGCCTGGGTGGGACAGGGAGAGGAGAGCCCCCGCATTTTGTCCTGCAAGTGCCCCGAGTGTGACAAGGCGACAATTTCTCCTCTTTACTGGTCTTCCAAATTTTGGGTGGTCTCCACACCCATCCCAGAGAATCCCTTAGGTCCGAAGGCCTTTTAGGGTTGCAGCTAAACCGACGTGGTCAACTTTGCTTGGCAGAGACCTTGGTGCAGTTAGCTCCGGCACCCCCCACACACACCTGGTTCAACTCCCCGACTCCCACCCCCGTGCAGCCACACGACCCTGTTGTGTGTAGCTTGGCCAGCACCAGAGTGGCAGCTTTGTGGCCTTAGCCCTAGCCAGCCGCCCACAGGTGGTTGCACCTCGCCCCGCTCCAGCGGAAAGATCGGCCGGTGCTGCTGGCCTCGGACGGGCTTCCAGCCTCCGAAGAGGCTTCCTGGCCCAAGGGGCTAGCTCAGATCCCATCAAACCCACATATTAACCCGGCGCTTGCTGTACGCCCTGCGCTGTGGCAGACAGTGCCTTCGGGAATCTCTGGGTGTGACTGAACACAGCAGTAATTGAGTTTTAGATGAATGTTACAGATGTCCCGAGGGTTTTAAGGGAAGAAATAACATACCTAGACTTGCAAAGAAATCATTTAGGCCTTTCTGGGTGGCAAGAATTCTTTGGGCTTCAAGACAGAGCTAGGAACATGTAAGGGTATTAAGTGGGGAAACCAGAGCCTGCTTGGCTTGGGGTTTAATAATTCCCTGTGTATATTCAATTTTGAGAGTTTCAGTTTATGGCAATTTTATTTTTCTGTGGTTCTTGGTTCCCTCTGTACACTGTCATTTTATTGTGAAAATACTCTTCTTGGGCCTTCTAATTCATGGAAAAGGAGTCAGTATTCCAGTGCTTAGAGCTGTTGTCTTTAAAATAGCATTAAAATGTTACTACTTCTGAAAAATGAGGCTCTCTGCCTTTTGTTCAGCTGGGAGAGGACGCTTTGGAGCCTAGGAGGAGAGGAGAGGTGTGCACGCTGCCTCCGGAGTGGGCAGCTTGGATTTGGAGAAGATGTGGCGTAGTTTGCATCTGGGAAAGGAATGCTATCCTTGGGAATGCTCCTTGCTGGTGGTTTTCTGGTCTGTTCCCGAGAGATAATCCGATTATAAAACGTATTGCTGCTGTCAGGTTTGTTGGACAGGCTTAAGTGGTGTTTCTGAGATGAAGAATGCAAACGGTAAATAAAGTGCATGCTTGGTAGATGGACAAGGACAGGTACATAGACAAACAGGTTGGGGAAGGCTGACCTATTACAGTCAGAAGTGCCCTGCCTGGAGCATGGGGAAGGGGACACTGGCATCTTTCCTTATAAAAGGCTCCAGAAGACTTCACCCACCCCAAGTTTTCTTCTGATGGCAGATTGCTTGATGCCTTTAGGATCAAGAGTTAGTGAACCCCAAATTTTATTTAAATATGCACATATGTCTGTCTGTCATGTCTAAAGGCAAATAAAAAAGCCAGTCCATGCTTTTGTCATGGGACAGCTCAAGGAGAAGAGATGAAGAGAAAACCACAGCTCATCAATTTAAAGATTTATTAGATATTAGAACTGCAATTGCATAGTCTGTTTGGCTAACCCTCCCACAATTCAAATTGTGTGTTCCTGTCATTAATGCTGTTGGTTACAAGTTTGGCACCAGGTGGCCAGTGCCCCCTTTAAATTTGCAGTGTTTGTGCTATTTCTTAGGTTCATTTCTTCACTGGATTCTTCTTTTTTTTTTTTTGTTTTTGGCAGAACCAGGGATTAAACTCAGACCCTTGCACTTGCCAGGGAAGCACTTATTCTACTGAGTCATCTCTCCGGCCCCTGGATTCTCCTTTTTAAAAGTGCTGTTTCTTTAGGTATATGGCCCCACTTACTATAATTCTCTTCTGTGATTTTGTTCTGGCATTGCTGGACTACTTGCCACACAATAGGATTTACCTTTGACCCTGGTATCCTTCAGCTTTGTTCTGTACTTCTGATCGCTTCCACAGATACTCAGGGATTGGCCCGGCTAATGGAGGCTCCTTTGTCATTAAAACCCTCTGGTGGTGTTAGTCTCAAGAGTTCCTTTACTCACCCAACTAAAAGTGGTTGTGTGTTGTCATAAACCTTTTTATTAGCTCTAGTCAGGACACTTGTGTTCTGAAGTTGCCTAGCACACAGTAACACCCTCAGTGTGACAGATCTGTGGCACCTCAGTTCAGTGTAGTTATGCTTTATTGGGTGCCTTTAAAGCATTGAGCTCTGTGCTGTAGACACAAAGGTGAATGAGACATCCATGGCCTGGAGGCTAGGGGAGACACAAGTGTGTATACTCAAATTCTGAGTGACACTAAGTGATGTGACAGGCACAGCCAGATGGGGTGCTGGGGTCAGATGGTATAAGGAATTAGACATTCTGGAGAGTTTAATGCTTGAGATGATAGGCTCTCAGACTTGGTCTTGCTTGGCAAAGCCACGGTCCAGTTGCCACATGTTAAAAAGGAAGAAGCCATTGTAATTGTCTTCACTAAGTCTTGGGACCCCTTTGGTGGTAAGGTAAGTCTCCCTGTTCTCTGGGTGTTCTTAATCTTTGTTGTGGAGTGTCGGTAATTTCTCAGTCTTTGATAAAACATGAATAAAAAGATCTTTTAAAAAAACTCACTTATAGGGACCAAGGGCTTAGTTTAGCTCAGTGACACATTGCCTGCCTGGCAAGCATGAGGTCCTGAGATCGGTTTCCAGCACCTCTGCCCCAAAACAAAACCCACTTACAGAACTAGGGATATAGCTCAGAGTAGAGCTTTTACCTGTTGCATTTAAGGTGCTGGATTTGGTCCCTAGCACTGCAAAAACACCTGCCATTTATATATAAGTCTGGCTTCCTGTACAGTTTGTCTCCCAGGTAAGTTCTTGGCTCCCTCTACCAAGTTAATTGCTATCCTGAGCCACTTCTTTTCAAAAAACTTGGCCCTGTCTTGGAGAGCAACTCCCTTCTGGTAGTCCAGCTGTGCTCAGGCCTCACGTGTGGTTTGATCTGAGCAGAGTAGGCTGAAGGACAGAGGCCTGCCCTGGCTGCTCTCCTTCTATGAATGCAGCTGAAGATCCCATTGGTGTCTTGGCAGCAATACCCACTGTTGACTTGTATTAGCTCTCTGTTGACTACATCGCTGGCATCGCTTGTGCTTGGGTGGCTGCTGCTCAGCCCCGCCTCCGAGGCCTGCATGTGCAGTCTTCCAACAAGCAGCTCTGTGCAGAAAGCTGTCAGGATGTGTGGGCTGGCTGGGTAGCACTCCCACCATGCCTTGCAGGCTTCGGGCTTCGGCTGGTTGTCCTTTGTAGCATGTGGCACAGTTATTCTCACTGTATCTGAAACTTGGCCTTGACTCATTGAGGAACAGTGCAAACATGAAGAATTCCAGCGTTATCTTATTTTGCGGTTGAAGCCTGGCTGTGCTGC
This sequence comes from Ctenomys sociabilis, assembly GCA_004027165.1. NCBI lineage: Eukaryota > Metazoa > Chordata > Mammalia > Rodentia > Ctenomyidae > Ctenomys > Ctenomys sociabilis. The sequence goes on along the minus strand of PVKA01004462.1, from coordinate 8,393 downwards.
CTTGGGCAGCTTCAGCTCTCTGAATATTGATTCCCCAGTTTTTAAAATGGGAGAATTAAATGAAAAGGATATAAAAAGGCTTGATAAACAGCAAGTTGCTATAGAGCTGCTGGGAGTTTGCATTTTTACAAACTTCTTATTTTTCCTCTTTGGAAAGAATTGGAGAAAAAAATTCTAGAAATGGCCACTAGAAAAGCAAAAATAAAATAATGCTAGGAAGGCTGGTCATTGCTTGGGTCTTCAGTGGAAATTGGAAGCTTTGTATAGCATGAGGGATGCTTTTCAGAAGTTTCACCTTGGATGAGCAAAGAATCCCTCCACAAGCTCTTAGAAGCAGAGCCTCTGCTCCAATAGAGCACACATGATACAACATGATGGTCAGAAGTCTTATTTTGCGGTTGAAGGAACTCTAGATAGTACATGTTCCATCCCTTATGTATATGGGAAAATGAGGTCTTCAGGCAGAAGGTGACTTCTCTTTAGTGACTAGGTAGGACAGTTGGAATGGACAACTTTGGGAACCCTGATTGTTTGGCTGTTGAGGATACACAGCATAGGTCAAGGTCAGGATTCCAGTGTGAGCAGCCCTAGTCCTAACACAACAAAAGGGGTCAGGATAGTTCCAGGCAGTTGGAAAGATTGATTTTCCTAAACAGTGGGAAATGAGCAAAGTGATTCTCAAACTTCAATGAATGCAAAGTTCATCTGGGATTTTTTTTTTAAGGTTTTGTGGTGTCAGGTGGGGGTCTTGCTTTGTGGCCAAAAGTTGGGCTCAAACTCTCAGGCTCAATGATCTTCCTGCTTCAGTCCTTGGATTATTTGGACTACAAGCAGTGCTAATGTACTTGGCTCCCTGGAACTATTTTCTTTCAATTAAAATTCCTAGAACCCCTCCCCAAGAAGTTCTGATTCAGTGGCTCAGGAAGCTGGTTTTGAGTACTTAGGGCAGCTGCACCATGAATTAAAAACCCTTGTGAGTCTGGTGGGGCATTTTGGCAGTGTGAGTCAGGTTGACCTGACTTCTGGAGCCTGTTTGTGCTGCAGCTGAGTGGAAACTGGGCTGAAGGAATGTCTTGAGCACAGTTGTATTGTGGCAGTGGTCCAGGAGAAGGTTTAGGGAGGGGAGAGAATGGGTTATAGGTGGAGTAAAGTGAGGGGTGGGGGAGGGGCAAGGTGAGGCAGAGGTGATTCTGGCTGGGGGAGGAAGCTGCTGTTCTCCTCGCCCTTGGGTGCAGAAAGAAATGAAGATCCATACAGTGCACCCCAAGATGAAGGAGAAGACAGCTCTTTGATTTTGCCCTCTTCCAAGGCTATGACTACCTTGACTTGTACCAGGCTTCTGGATGGCTTCCTTTTTGTATCTGCATGATAGGTGTTGGCTAGAGGTGGTCCTGAGGTGCAACCCAGCGCCTCTTAGACACAAGTGAGTGAGACAGTAAGCAGCCTTGCATAGCCACATGGGTCATCAGTTTGTGTCATTTTTGTTTTAAAGGACGGCTGAGGTCAGGTGTAAGAAAGGTGGGTGGTGAGCACCCTTCTGCAGGCAGATATGGCAGAGTTATAGCCTCTGAGGCTGGTTCCACACCTGGTGGATTGTCACCATTGATACTGGGGGAGTGGGTTGGTCCTGGGGGGAAGGGGCAGTAGAAGGTGTGTGGGGGTCTGCCCAGCCTCTCCAGAGCTGGTAACATGACCTACAGTGGTACAGTGATCTGAACAAATATTAACTTGCTAAGCACTTCCACGTGCATAATCCCATTGAATTTTGTCCCTAGTATTGAAATAGCAGAAGGCATATGGGGGTGGGGACTTAAAAAAATACGCCAGTAACCACAAAAATCCTTCCCCTGCTGTTTGTCCTGAAACCTTTTACATTACATCTATCCTCACTACTGGGCTCCCATTGGTGAGCCAGGGGATGTGTTGGTGCCTGGGTTCCCTGGTCCCTTTACCCTCATGCTCCATCTGGAGCCTTCAACAGGAGTCCGCGCTCGCTTTGCACCACTCTCACCTGGCTTGCTGCCTGCACCGGGTCAGCTGCTGATTCATCTGGGTGTAATTTTCAAGTCGATGTATGCACTTCTCCTCCCCTACTCATTGCACATTTAGAACACGTTCGCAGCAAAAGGATTAGAAAATACAGAGAGACAAGAGATGCTATACCAGCATCTAAAATTTCATCAGAGATAGCCACTGGTAAAAACTGTGGTATGTATCCATCTGTGCACAGGAATACGTATTTAGAATGCTGAACTTACATAGGTTGATATAAGTTCTCCACCATTCCGGCACAATTAAAGAGGCACGATAGGCCCAGACTTTTGACCCTTAGTGCTCCTCTCCCTGCATCCCAGCAATGCTGGTTGGTGCTCTGAGCTGTCTGTTGCCTCCTGCTCCTTCCTAGGTGAGAAGCAAGCTGTTACAAGCCATGCCCTAGGCAACCCCTCTTGCTGGCAGGCTAAAGATCTTATGGGTGTGGCCTGAGTCCCCTTGCCTGTGGGAATATCAGCTTTGGGGCAGTGGCAGGTCTCTTGCCTGTTCAGAGATGTGCATGCTTCTGCTGACTTGGCAAGGTGGGTGGGATTCCCGTCCCCACTCTGCAGCCTCTGTGCCTTCTCTCTAGTGCTCTGTGTATCTCATCCATTCCACTTGATTTTTTTTTTTTTTTTTTTTTTTTTTTTTTCCTTTCTGTATTTTAGGGAAGAGTCTACAGGGTCTCACTATTAGATCAGACTCAAGTGATTCTCCTGTTTATGGCCTCCCAAGTGCTGGGATTGCAGGCGTGTGCCACCACACCCAGTCTCAATTGCTGTCTCAGTGTGCCCTGGGGTCAGGGCCAGCACTTCAGGCCCAGGGATCAAACCCCTGGCCCTTGGCCCACTTGATTTTAATTATTTTCCAACGTAGTTTTCTTTCTCTTTTTTCTTCTTTCTTGTGGTACCAGGGTTCAAACTTGAGCTTGCCAGGCAGGTGCTTATGCCACTGAGCTATGTCCCAGGCCCCTACAACATACTTTTATTGCCCAAGATAAATTTCCTCTTGGGCCCTTCTGCAGCATTAAGCATTGGTAGAGACACAGCAGACAGAAGAGAGCTTCTTGAGCTCCCTGTCTGTGGCAGTCTTATGACTTAACATGAAGCAGTATGGACCACAAGCATCTGACTGTGGGGTGCAATGGGAGGAGATTTGATGCCCAGAGAGCCATGAGGATTGTCTCAGAGGAGGCATAGGGTGCAGCTGTTAGATGACTCTGGAGTTGCCTGGGCAGCAGGCGCAACTCCCCCCTAGGTGGGAGCCTGAAAGCCCCACCTACTCCCTTGTTCCCTGGGCTCCTTGGAGTGGGGAGGATTAGGCTCTGGGGCTGTGTGGTTCCCTAGGTCTTAAATAAAGGAGTGAGTAAAGGAGTCTCTTGAGTGCAGCTAAGCGTCAGGAAGTAGCCTGTGACACGGGCCACCCTCACTGAGCAGCGGGCCTGGTACTGTGCTAATCACTCCTGGGATAATCCTGTTGAATGGCTACAGACATTGTGCTGGTACTGACAGTTATTATCTCCGATTTGTAGAACAGAGATTCAGGGTTCAGCAGGCAGGTTAAGAAACCTGTGTGCCAAGTCACACAGCTGGGAAGGTAGACTCCAGCTTCCAGCTCAGGCAATCTGAGACTGGTATGAGGACTGAGACATCTCTGACAGCTCTATGGAGAGTGAGAGGTGCAGGTGGGCACTGAGCCCAGGTCAGTGGGGACCCCTGAGCCATGGAGGAGTTTCTGCTTTTGCAGGTTGCTTGAGATTTCCTGAGAGTAGAGGATCTTTGGTCAGACTTGTGGAGGGCAGTGTCTTGATAGTGTCTTCAACACCTAGCTCAAAAGTAGGCAACATTTTTAAGCAGTGCTTCATAGAAGCACATTAAAATGTTCACCATGCAGGGCTGGGGAGATAGCTGGGTGGACTAAGCGTCTGCCTGGCAAGCACAAGGACCTGAGGATTTGTTTGTTGTTTGTATTTAGTATAGGGTCTAAAGAGTGTACAGGGTGTACAGGGTCTCTCTATATAGATCGGACTCATAGTGATCCTCGTGTGTTCAGCCTCCCAAGCATTGGGATTAGAGGCACTTGTCATCATTTCAGCATGCCCTGGGGGTGGAGCCAGTATAGCATGCCAGGGATTGAACCCTGGCTGTTGCATAAGCAGGCGCTTTAGTCCACTGAGCTATCTGGCCGGCTCCAAGGACCTGAGTTTGATCCCTGGTGCTGCCTGCCATGCTGGCCATATGCTGAGACCCTGGACCAAATAAATAAATAAAAGATTTTTGCAAATCATTTTTCATATCCCCATCCTGCTCCATAGCAGTTGGTTGACTTCCCTTTGTTCATTTTGTGTGCATGCATGTAGGCATACTGTGTATCCTTCTCCTTTCTTTTTGTGGAACTGGGGATCAGGGCCTCATGCATCAAAGCAAGCACTGAGCCATGGAGCCGTAAACCAGCCCTAGACTTAAAGGTTTCTTCCCTCTACATCTAAGCTTTCTGACATACTCCTTGCTGTTTGTCATTCTCGGTGTGCTTATTCCGGATGCTTAAATCCAGCCTGGGTCAGTGTGTGTGGCCAATGAATGAGTAATACCTGCCTCTGCCTGTCTCTGTGGGTTGGAGGTTGATAGATAAAGCCCCCGGTCTTGGTCAGTTATGCAGCCCTACCTCCAAGGCTCACAGAATCTGTTGCTTCCCATGATGGCCTCTGCCTGGGAATAGATTATCATCCCCTCACATGAGTCTTGGAGAGCAGATGGCCTCTGGCCTCTCACCTGCTTAGTGTGGGAAAGCCGAACTAGATCTAGATTCCCTGGCTTGCTTTCCAGTGCTCTGGCCCCAGCCCGTGCCTTCCTGTTTGTTTATGTACTCCTTGGGCTCGCTGGGAAGACCAGAACTCTATGCAGTTAAGCCTCCCTGTGCAATTAAGCCTCCCTGTCTGTCTTGTACCATCTTGCCTTGAGTCTGGCATTTGAGTTCAGCGTGCCATTTCTCAGCAGTCATTGCAGGTTCTTTTCCTTAAAGTCATCGCTGGCTGAATGCCCAGCTCTTCCTTCTTGGAGCTCAGAACTAGCAGAGTTCTCAAGGAGTCTATCCCACCTGTGGGCCCATCTGATGCTTCCCTGGTTCTCAGCACTGAGTGTGCTCCAAGGAGAGGATTCACCCATACATTGGCCCAGCTGTGAGGACACCATCTACCTGGGTCTGCAGGTACCTGCAGAAGTGGCTCCCTTGGCTTTGTGGTGTCTCCTCTTTTCTGGGGTCTTGACATCCCCTTATGTGGCTTGAAGGTGGCCTGAAAGTGCTGCTCCTTTGTCCTGCCTGCTTGCTTGGCCATCTGGACCTGGGTATAGTGCTGCGTGCCTGTAATCCCAGCTACTAGGGAGGCTGAGGTAGGAGGATGGTAAGTTCAAGATCAGCCTGGACAGTTTAGCAAGACCCTGTCTCATCTAAAAACTGCTGGTGATATATCTCAGTAAAAGGCCTTGAGTTTGATCCCTAGAGCTGAAAACACAGCAACAAACTGAGCCATAATATAATTTAGAAATTTTTGTCTTTGTGTGTGGGGTGCATGTGCGTGTGTATGTGGTACTGGAGTATGCCACTCTACCTAGCTTAAAATTGTACATTCACCAATTGTAAGTATGGCATTCAGTGTCAGGAAACACATTTATATTATTATGTAACTGTCACAAACTGAAGTTTTGTCCCTTTATCTCCCTAGCTCCTCTCCCCTGAGGTCACGGTGACCACTGTTGTTTTTTGGTACCTATAAATGTGACTACCCTAGTTCTATAATAAGGAGAGGCCTCCTGTATCTGTCCTTTTGTGCCTGGCCTGTGTCACTTAGTATATCTCCTGGGTTCCTCCTTTTTACAGCATGCACCAGGCTTCCGTTCCTTTGTAAGCCAAATAATGTTTTGTTGCATGAATCTATCACCAGCCATTTAGCTTCTCATCTAAGTTAGGGACTTTAATGTAGGTCTGGACCATGGTAACTCTGTTCTGCCTGTTCGTTAATGGCACTACCAATGGCGATATGACCTCCAGTCCTTGCCTCATGGTCTCATTCTTAGGATGCTGGCATCGTTCCCCAGGGACTTGTTCTGAGCCTCTGCCAGGGCTGTTTGGCCTCCCCTGGGGGACTGTGGCAGGGAAGCTTTCCTCCTCCTGCATCTTTGTCTGAGTTGCTCAGGATTGGCAAATTCTTGAACACATTTTAAAACTTTGAAAATGATGAAATGGAGGTGTAAAAAACTTTGTATAGCATGAATAGTTTTTTTGAAAAAGGAATACACAGGCGCAAGGACCAGGGGTTGGGTCCCGGGGCTGGCACTGAGAGGGTATTTGAGACTGGGTGTGGTAGTGCACGCCTATAATCCCAGCACTTGGGAGGCTGTAAAAAGGAGGATCGCTGCAAGTCTGATCTAGTAGTGAGCCCCTGTCCACCTGTCCACTCTGTCTTAAATACAAAAAAAAAAAAAAAAGGAATACAGTAAGTATCCCTGTGCCTGCCACCAGGTTCAACAAGAGCACCAGGCAGGGCTGCGAAGCCCTTTGCTTCTCCTCAGAGTCACATTCATTCCAAGCTCTCCTCCCTCCTGAGGCTTCTCTTTCTTCCCTTCCTTTTCTTTATGGGTTTTCTTAGGTGACAGATTGCTGTTTTGCATTTTAGTGAACTTGAATGGATTTTTTTCACTCAGTGTTGGATATGTGACATGTATTTGTTGATGAGGTACCTGTAGTTCTCACTGCTCTGGAATTGTGCATAAACATATTGAAAATTTATTTCCTCTTTGTGGACATTTGAGATATTTCCAGTTTAAGGCTGTGTTTTGAATATACTGCTTTGAACCTTTCGGGATTGGCTCACTGGTGTGAGTATACAACCCAACATCTCTCGGGTCTGTACCTGGAGTTGGGCAGGACCTTTTAATATTCAGAATTGCTGCCCACGTCCCATCAGCCTGTACAGTGAGACCTTCCCTGATTGCTTCCTCTCCCACATTTGGCATTCTGGACCTTTTATTTTACCAGTTTACTGGAAGTGACGGGAACTCTTGTGGTCTTCACTTTGCCCCTGCTATGGAGTGGCTGAGCATTTCATTTGTTTGCTAGTGACCTGCATTTCCTCCTGGAATGCTTTGTTTCATAAATTTTGCCATTTGGGGGGTAGATCTGAAATTTGCTCATTGTGTTCAGCCTATTTGCTCCTTGTCTTTGTGAGGTGGTCTACCAGATGCCCTCTGAGAGAGCGAGACTTGGAGCCCCTAAATCAGTAGGTTTCCTCCACCAATGTTTCCACGAGGGGCAGAAATTAATGTTTCAATTTGACTTTCCCTGGCAATGAGCTACCCTCAGTGGCTGCTGGTGGCTTTTAGTGAGCCGTGGCAGGATCTGTAGTCTTTCTTTAATCTGTTTACTTTTAGGAAACGTTTTCATTAAGGCTGGGTGCAGAGGCGCTTGTCTGTAGTACCAGCATTCAGGGAAGCGCAGGCAGGAGGATCACATGTTCAAGCCCAGCCCTGGCAGCTTAGCAATTTAGGAAAACGCTGTCTCAAAACAGAAAAAAGACTGGTGATGTAGCTCACTGTGAAGGTCCTGAGTTCAATCTACAACTACCCCCATCCTATCCCCCTCCAAAAAAAAATCACTGGGAAAATTTCTAAGCATATTCAAAGGTAGACAACTACGTAAGGGACACCTGAGTCTTCACCATCATACTTCACTACTTGCTGGTGTATTGGTTCTCATGTATATCTTTACCACTGCCTCTCTCCAGTTATTTTAAATTTCAAACATGCACTTTATTAAATGCATCTAAAAGATAAGGGCCAGATTTCCCTCTTTGATTTTTCTTTTTTTTAAAAAATTCATTTATTTATTACAGTGTCTCGCTACACATCACGGATTCTTTTTTTGTGGGGGTGGGGGGGTCAGCTCAGCCCGCTCTGGGGGGAGGGGCTGGCATGGCATGTGGTGCTGGGGATTGAACTGTGGTCCCTGAGAGGCGCTTTAGACCGCTGAACTATCTTGCCAGCCCCCTCTGATTTTTCTAGCCAGGTCCATTTACATCTGGTTGATGTTTGCTGAAGGCTCTTCATCCAGAACACTCTGCCCCATATTGTTTTGTGTTTGCTTTTTGTTCGCTATTTATTGAGGCAGCGAATCACTTACCCTCTGTCAGTTCCCACCTTCTGGACTTCTTGGGTTGCGTCATCCACACTTGGTCACCCTGAGTCCAGGCTGGCACACAGAGCTGGCCTTACTCAATCTGACTGACTCAGGATGCATGAATGAGCCAATGGGACGATTTCCTTATCCTCAAGAAGCTTGAGTGGACAGCACTCGGGAGGCTGAGGCAG
>PVKA01004461.1:34830-99098 GCA_004027165.1 Ctenomys sociabilis | reverse complement strand
AAAAAAAAAAAAAAAAAAAAAAAAAAAAAAAAACTTTGCTGTGCCATAGTTACCATTAAAATGACTGTAAATTCAAGACAGTTTGATAGAAAAGTATTAGATTTGATGCAAAGTGTAAAATCATCAAATTCCCTCAAACTGTCAATAGCAGTATTACAAAGACATAATGTTTGAGTTATATATACAATATTTAAGGGAAAAACACATTTAAAGAAAAGTCTGTATTTTTTATTTAATATACATAAACCAGTTTTCACTTGTTTTTCTAAAACATTTTTAAATTTCTGGAAAGCACATACCATGTTAACTCAATTGATGAGCAATGGAATATATTTCTTTTGACAACCCAAACTGTAGACTCATTTTGGTCTTTCAGAAGTGAAATAGTTATAACAACCTCAACAAATTAAAAAGCTTTCTATTTCCACATCAGAAGGAAGAAAATAATTTGTGCCATTACAAAACCTAAGACAAAGCTTTTTGTGGACAGGGTTGCTCCATCTGTACCAAACAGTCCTAAGCATTGCCAGGATTTGAAAGGAGATCAAAATATCTGAGTTAAGCCAACTCATCATCTTTTCCTTTCTCTTAAACAAGGTTCGGTCATATAGAGATGACACAGTGTTTTGTGTTTCTTTAGTGTGTTTCATCCAAATCGCACAGCTAAGTTTCAGAACCATTATGTTTATAGAATAAACTTCAAACAACTGTTTCCTAATTTGGATTGATCAGAGCATCTCCAAAACATCTGCCCAACTTGGTTCACTGCCAAGGAAGTCTAATGACTTTTGAGAAGAGAAAGAGAGTTATTGAGTAAGATGGGAAACTACCTGGAAAATTATGAGTTATTTAGTAAGGCTATCACTACTACTAAATTTACCAAAAATCAGCCCTGTGGAATTCAGTTAGAACACTAAGAAGCTCTAACACAAATGCTTTGATTAAATGTGATTATAAGAAGTTGTTATCTGCCACAATTGATATTTTCCTGTGAATAATGTAGGAAATAGTTAATGTCAAAGATATGATTAATAGATTTCCAAAACTGGCCCAATTTTCCTGCACAGTATAGTCTGGTGGTAATGAGAAATCCTGCTTCCTTAAAACTTCATTTCCCTTCCAAGACCTGGAATAATTAAAATTTTACTTTATAAATGAGTCTTAAACATTTCCAAATGGAATCAGCACATAACTAGGTAAGGGTATAATAGAAAGAAACAAAATAAGCTACTGCCAAACAGTGCCAAGGACAGCATGACTCCACATCTTTTCTGAACGATTCAGGCTTAGAAATTTTATTTATAGAAACTTTAAAAGTAGATTTGTGTCTCAAAAGCACACACTTATCCTTTATTCAGCACACCCTATCTAGGTAATACACCATACAAGTGTCTATCAAATAATAGACAGAATTTTGTTTAGGAGGATGGCACCTGAATAAGGACTATTTACTGCTTAACCCAAATGTTTAAGTTCATCACATTGGATACCTATATAACAATTAACATTGACCTTTTCACAAGGCAAACTTTCCAAATACTTTGAATTTTCTCTCTCTTCTCCTCTTTACTCTGCTTACCTCACTCTCTACAGTAAAGTAATCCTCTGAGAGGAGAATCCATTCAAGCACCAAGAAGCATTGTGTTCATATCTGTTCCCTAGACCCTGTTTTCCCCAGAAGGGGGAGAGAGATAGTACAGATAAAAGTAAGAACAAGATATAATTCAAAAGAAAGTAAATGTGAAGACACAGGAAGTGTTGAAAGTATTTCCTACTCTTCCATACATTTTAACAAGATCTGCTATGTGAATTACTTCTACTTGGATACGAGCAATCTCAGGTTGATGCATCTAGGAAAAAATAACTATAATTAGGTAGTTAAATATCTTTGTGAAGCAAAGGCAAAAAATCATAAAGCCCACTTTTCATTATCATAGGAGAGAATTTCAAATCTGATCTGAACGCCACTACTTTATTATCTTATGTGAACTTAAAATTATAAATAAATTAATTTTGGTTACATACTCAGCATCATTGTTCAAAAAAAAAATCTGGCCCTGAGTATCAGCTCAGTATTGCTCAGTGGTGTAACATTTTTGAAACATAAGATGAGAAGAGTACGTAACTCACAGAGTAGTAGTAATACCTGCAATGAAGCATAGAAAGCATTTGGCAGAATGCCTGCTATATAGTAAGTGCTCCATAAATTCTGGTGGCTACTGATGTCTCCAAGAATGTTACTGCTGTTGCTATTGGTGATGCCTTCATAGGATTCCTCTGATATCCTCAAATTGTTCCCACATTACAGAAAACAATTTATTTTTATGGACTAAGAACAGGTTGGCTCTGAACATCATCATTTCTTCCCTGGCCTCTTGCCTTAAAGTCTGATAGTTCATAAAACTGCACACAGCTGCTTGTAGCACAGCAGGGGGTGCAGTTCTGTAGGCTGCAAATCTTCAATGGACTACAGGGTTCAGTTTAGTTAATAGAGTCTTGAGATCAAAGCTTTTGCCAACTGTTCCAACTTCTTTTTCTTTCTGCATTTTACTTTACATCATTAGTACCAACCCTCTTTGAGTCCTGACATGTTCTTTCACCTTTTCGTCTACCTTCCTTTCTGCTGCACTAGCATAAGCTCTTATCTGTTAGATGAATTCCTCCATATACCTGAATAGTCTTTTCTATTGAGTGAGGAAAGAGGGGAGAAGAGAGAGGAGAAAACAGTGATCAGGAATGGGAAAAGGGAGAAGAGGCATGGAGGATAGGGAATGGAAAAGGAAAGGAGGGAGAGAGGAGAAAGGGGATGGGGGATGTGGAATGGGGAAGGGAGAGACAGGGAGAGGGGAGAGGGGAGAGGAGAGAGGAGAGACAAAGACAGAGCAACAGACAGAAAAATACCTTCAAAGAGCATTTCTAATTGTAGGTTTGCAGTACCATTATGCTCAGATTGTGAAATCTTCACAATTACGATGGAGTTTAATTTTAAAAGTTAGCCAAACATTTTGTGAAATAACATTCACTCATCAGTTGAATTAATCAATTTATTAAGCAGGGATAAATCACATGAAGTGATCTTTATTTTAAGTTTTCAGATTAATTTCAATATATACAGTTGCTGATCTGAAACTAAATAGCATATACATTTAAATAAAAATATTAATTAGCTAATACAATTAGTCACTGTTTTAAACTTAGACACTGAATTGTTTCAAGTCAAAACAGGAATTTCTCATTCATTCACATACATGTTCAAGCTAGTAGCTAGAAAGTGAATTTTGTTTTTATTTGGAATTTGACATAGTTGTTGTTATCATATATAACCAGACTCTGGAATTAGCTCTTTTTTGAAATTTTTGTAAAACTTGAGGCAAAATGCTAATTAAGCATTTCAGAAGAAATATTAGTTGGTAATATAGCGAGAATTAGGTAATTCTTGCCTCCATCCTTCATCAGCTTCTCATCACTAAAACAAAACAGTTGACACCCACAGTTTAGAGGAACAGACTGCAGTTGTGGATCCTCGTCTCAGGAGGGTCAGTCGTGGTTAGCAGGCATGGTAGAAGGACCTGACTCTGATGGAATCTGCCCATGTTACAGAGCAAGAAAACAAAAAGAGAACTAGGGAAGAGGCTCTGTACCATTCTAGGTCAACCGCTGATGACTGTCTCAGAATAGCAATGAATTCCTATTCAGGTATGGATTTATCAGCAGACTAACTCACAAGTGAGTATTCTGTCCCCAAAATCCAACCACTTCCCAAAATCATGAAGATTTGGGACAAAATCCATATCTAAACCATAATGAAACTTTTATTTTTTAAAAAATGGCAGTATTGTTATACTTTTGATGTACATAATGCTCACATTTATCATAGGGAGATTGTAATGTATCTTGACTCTTCTTTTTTTTCCTATCCCTGCTTCCTCCCCAACCTTTTATCTATCTTTATTTAAGAAAGCATTGTTTTCATGTTTTTCCATTTTCTCTTTTTTCCATTCATTCTCCTCCCTCAACCCTCCTATGTTCCCATTCTCATTTAAACCAGGTCTTTTTATTCCCAGTATCCAGCATACTTTTGGGTCCTTATTTGCACTTTCAGTTTTCACATAAGAGAAATAATGTGATATTTATATTTGTGTCTTATTTCTTTCACTTAAAAGTATAGTCTCAAAGTACATTCATTTCATCTAAAATGTCTCAGGTTTATCCTTCTTTATGGCAATGAAGTACTCCAATGTATATAAGAATGATATTTTTTATGCATCTGTCTGTTGATATGCATTTTTCATGATTTAGCTATAACAAATTGTGCTGCTATAAACATGGATATGCATATATAACTGTAGTATGAAGCTTTTAATTCTTTTAGGAAGATGCTTACAAGTTAAATAACTGGATCAAATGAAATATTTAATTTCTGTTGTTGGAGGAATATTAATAATGATTTCCACAGGTTTGTCCCAATTTACACTCCTACCAACAGGATTCTGTAAAGATAAGGATTCTTTTTTCCCCACAGTCTTGCCAACATTTTTTATTTGATTTCTTGCTGGTAGCCATTCTTCATGGCCTGGAATGGAATCTCGGTGTTGTTTTAATTGGTATCTCTCAAATGACAGTAATGCTGAATATTTTTGTTTGTTTATTTATTTGATGCTTGTATTTCTAAATCTGAGAAGTGTGTATGCATTTTATATCCCCATTTTTTCAATTGAGACTTCAAATTTTGAGGGTACAATTTTTGATTTGTTTATCTAGTCTAGATATTAGTTCTGTAAGGAATGGCTGCTAAAAATTTATTTTTCCACTCTATGTGTTGTCTCTTCACTCTATTGGTGATTTATTCTTTTGTACAAAACTTTTTAATATGATGTGATCCAAGTAATTATTTCTTTAAAATATTTCTTAGACACTAGAAATTTTGTTCATAAAACTTTTCTTAGATACAAGATACACTTGTATCTTCAAGAGTTTGATCTATTTTATCTTCTGGGAGGTGATTTCTCTTTAATATTTAGGTCTTTGATCCATTTTATTTTTAGTTCAGTGCATGATATTAAATCATTTATTAAATAGGCTATCTTCCTTTCAGTGAAGGTATATGCCATTTTGTTGAAGATAAGGTGGTCACATGTGTTTGGAATTGTCCCTGCATCTTATAATCTGTTCCACATATCCTTGAGGTTTCCCCAAAAAACCATGCTGTTTTTATCACAGATTTGTATTATAATTTTGAGTCAGGAATTATAATGACTCATGCCTTGAAAACAGAATGCAACAAGTCATCAAGAAGAATACACAGCACAGCCAAGTAGAATTTATCCCACAGATGCAGAGATGATTCAACATATGCAAATCAATAAATGTCACACAGGATAATAACAGAATCAGTGACAAATTCATATAATCATCTCAATAAACATAGAAAAAGCAATTGATGAAATCCAACACCAAATTCATAACAAAAATCCTAGAAATATAAGTTCTTACACTCAATCTGTTAAAAATGAAATATGACAAACTAACAGCCAACATCATACTAAATGGTCAAAAATTAAAGAGTTCACTTTAAAATCAGGATTAAGACAATAATGCATACTATTACCAATCCTATTAAAAATATTTCTGCCCTGACTCTCAGCATCCCAGTTCAGTGAGTGTGTGATGAGGCTGAGGGAGAGCCTTTGGCTTCTTCCCATGCAATTCACACTATCCGGAGCCCCCACCCCAAGCCCAACTAGTGAGCGACTGGCCTGAGACATATAGGGCCAACTCCTCAGAGCCCCTGCCCCCAAGACACAAGAGCAAGAACTTCTGTCACTCTCCCAGCACTTGATCCACCCCAGCCTGGCCTGGTGAGTGTGAGAGAGAGCTTTTGTGTTCCCCAGTGCTCCACGGACCAGGGACCTAACACAGGTGAACCAGAGGCTCACAATTGTACCAGAAGACATATAGAAAAAAGGAACTGAACACAACAGCTAGATCCATGCCAGGCACAGCTGGATAATCTCAAACTTAATAGACTGGCACACAAATCTCATTATGCGCTAAAATTAGAACTTCACCGAAACTCTACACCACAGATACTAGAAATCCAACACCAGAATAATATACCGAAAGCTGCTAGAGAGAAGAAGTAGATCACATACAAAGGAAAATCCATCAGAATTACAGCAGACTTCTCTACAAAACCATGATGGCAAGGAGAGAATGGAGCAGAGTTCTTCAAGTACTGCACAAAAAAATTCCAGCCCAAACTATTACACCCTGCAAAACTCTCTTTCAAGTTTGATGGAGAAGTGAAATACTTCCTCGACAAAGAACAACTAAAAAATTTCATGATGGCAAAGCAATCCTTACATAGGCTACAGAATGATGCTCTAGAAAGAGACCACAGTGACCAGAACTCCATAAATGAGAATGGAAGGAAGCTATTAAACACAGCAAAAAATTAAGCACAAGATAAATAACAGTAACCAACAGCAGGTAAATATCATGGCAATCATAACTCAACAAATTTCAGATATAACTGTCAATGTAAATGGACTCAATTCACCAATTAAGAGAAATAGTAGCACAGTGGATTAGGAAACAAAATCCAACAATATGCTCTATACAAGAAACACACTTAGCTCAAAAGGACATTCACAGACTCAAAGTCAAAGGATGGAAAACAATAGTACATGCCCCAGCACTTCAGAAAAGCAGGAGTAGCAATTCTGTTCTCAGACAGTCTCAACTTCAAACCACGAATGATCAAACAACAAAAAGAAGGCCACTATATATATATATATATATAGGTTAGGGGAAAAATTCAAGAGCAAGTGATAATACTCATAAATATCTATGCACCAAACACAGGAGCACCCAACTATGTAAGAAAACTCTTAATGGATATGAAAAACCTAATATCCAAGACCACAATCTTAACAGGATACCTTAACACCAGCTTATCACAAAAAGATAGACAAACTAGAAAAAAATTAGCAAGGAAGTAGCAGAACTAAACCACAGTTTGGAACAAATTGACCTGGTGGACATATACAGAGTGTTCCACACAACCACAGCTGAATCCACATTTTTTTCAGCTGCACACAGGTCATTCTCCAAAATAGGCACATACTAGTCCAGAAGTCATGCTTAAGTATATGCAAGAAAATAGAAATTATCTCATGCATACTATCTGACCACAGTGCAACTAAATGACAAAAGAAACCAGAAAAACTAAATTCATAGAAATTAAACAACACCCTCATCATTAAACAATGGGTCACAGAAGACATTAAACAAGAAATTCAATAATATCTACATTCAATGAAAATTCAAACACAACTTACCAGAATGTTTGGGATACGATGAAAGCAGTTCTTAGAGGGAAATCATAGCTATGAATTCACACATTAGGAAAATAGAACAGGAACAATAAACACCCTAATGCTGCACCTTCGACATCTAGAAAAAGAAGAGCAAACCATATCCACAGTACAAACACAGGAAGAAAAAATAAAGATTAGAGCAGAAATTAATTCAATTGTGGTGAAACAATTGTGGTGAAACAGTTCAAACAATCCAAAAAACGAAATGTTGGTTCTTCAAAAGGTTAAATAAAGCCTCTAGCCAACCTCATAAAAAAGAGGAAAGAAAAACTTCAAATACAAGCAATAATAAATGAAAATGGTGAAATCACCAAAGACCCAGTGGAAATTCAGAAGATTGTCAATAGTTACTTCGAGAATATGTATGCTCACTGAATAGAGACACAGAAGAAATGGACAGATTCCTTGAAAGGCACAAATTACTAAAACTGATCCAGGAAAATATAACAAGTCTCAATAAGCCAATAACAGCCGATGAAATACGAAATGTAATAAAAAGCCTACCGACAAAGAAAAGTCCAGGTCCTGATGGATTCACAGCTGAATTCTACAAGAAACATATAGAAGATATAAACCCTACACGCCTCAAAATCTTCAATGAAATTGAAAAGGAAACAGTCCTCCCAAAATCATTTCTGGAGGTATGTGTTATTCTGATTCCAAAACCAGGGAAAGACACAACTAAAAAAGAGAACTACAGGCCAATTTCTGTCATGAACAGAGATTCAAAACTCCTCAATAAATCCTAGCACATAGAATACAGAAATTCATGAAGAAGGTCATACACCATGACCAGGTAGGATTAATCCAAGGGATACAAGGATGGTTCCATATTCAAAAATCTATAAATGTAATACACTATATTAATAGACTGAAATTGAAAAATCACGTGATCATCTCAATTGATGCAAAAAAAGCTTTTGATAAACTCCAACAGTCATTCATATTCAAAACCCTACAGAAAATTGGAATAGATGAACTCTACCTCAACTCGATAAAAGCAATCTATGACAACCCAACAGCTAATATAATCCTAAATGGGGAAAAACTGCAATCTTTTACTATTAAATCAGGTACAGGACAAGGATGTCCTCTATCACTTCTATTCAATATAGTTTTGGAATCTTTAGCAACGGTCATTAGAAAAGAGGAAGAAATAAAAGGAATAAGAAGGTAAAGAAGAAGTTAAATTATCACTCTTTGCAGATGACATGATACTTGGAAGACCCCAAAAATTCCACCAAGAAGCTACCACAGTTGACACGGAAATTCAGTAGCATAGCAGGATACAAAGTCAATAATCAAAAGTCTATAGCATTCCTCTACACTGATAACAAACACACTGAGAGGGAAACTATAGAAACAATACATTTTACAATAGCTCACTGGAAAATGAAATACCATGGAATTCACTTAACCAAGGAAATCGAAGATCTTTTCAAAGAAAATTACAGCACCCTAAGAAAAGAGATCAGAGGATTTCAGAAAATGGAAGGATATTCCATGTTCTTGCATAGTAAGAACTAACATCGTGAAGATGACCATACTCCCAAAATTGTTGTACAGATTTAATGCAATCCCTATCAAACTGCTTCAGACATACCAGACCTAGAGAAATCATTCCTGAAATTTATTTGGAACCAGAGAAGACCTAGAATAGCAAAAGCAGTGCTGGAAAAAGAAGATAGGGCAGGAGGCATCACAATTCCTGACTAGAAATTATTCCACAAAGCCACTGTGATAAAATCAACTTGGTATTGGCAACTAAATAGACTCGAGAGTCAATGGAGCAGATTAGAAGACAGAGGCTTCTGAAAACACCCTGAGCCACCTAATCTTCGACAAAGGGGCCAACCAAGCTCACTGGAAGAAAGATAGCTTCTTTAAGAAATGTTGCTGAAAAACTTGACTTTCTACATGCCGAAAACTAAAACTTGACCCAGTTCTATCATCATGAACTAAGCTAAAGTGAAATGGATTAAAGATCTAAACATGAAAACAGAAACATTCAATCTCCTGGAAGAGAAAGTAAAAGAAATTCTTGAAGATATAGGGATACGCAAAGAGTTCATGAACAAACGTGTTATCGCTCGGGAAACACTTGAAAGAATCAATAACTTGGATCAACTCTTCTTGAGGAGTTTCTGCAAGTCAAAAGAAATTGTCAACAAAGTGAAAAGACAAACCATAAGTTTTGAAAAAATCCTAACTAATAAGCAATCAGATACAGGTTTGCTCTCTAGAATATATAAAGAACTGAGTTACATTGGGGCCCTCAAATTTGAAGACCCAGTCCAGAAATGGACATCTGAGATGAATACCCACTTCTTAGAAGACTTAATTAAAGAAGCGAATAAATATATGAAAAAATGCTCCACATAGTTAGCCATCCACGAAACACAAATTAAAACACTGAGATAAAATCTCACAACAGAAAGAATGGCTATCATAAGGAAATCAACCAACAACAAATGTTGGAGAGGATGTGGGGAAAAGGAAACCCTTCTCCGCTGCTGGTGGGAATGCAGACTGGTGCAACCATTTTGGAGATCAGTGTGGAGACTCCTCAAAAGAGTAGGACTGGAAATTCCTTTCAAGCCAGCTATCCCCCTATTATGAATTTTCTCAGAAGAACTTAAAACATTATATCATAGTGATATATGTGTACCTATTTTTGTCACAGCACAATTTGTGATAGTAAAATTTTGGAAACACCAAGATCCTGTCACATGAGGAATGGTTAAAAATGATGTGGTATTTCTATATAATGGAGTATTACTCAGCTATTAAGAATGATTAACTTTGATACATCTATATTGAAGTGGATGGCGCTTGAATATATACTCGTAAGTGAAATAAACCTGACACACATGTGCAAAAATCATATAGTCTCCCTAGTATAAGAAGTCAAAAAAAGAAATACAAAAAGAAATGTACAACAACTAAAAAGAATCTAGTCAGATAGTTTGGGCAAACTGAATGGCTTATTCTACAAGGTACTGATCAGCTTTTCTTCTGGATGGTTAACAACCTAAGTTCACAGATCAAAAATTGGGGAAATCAAAGGGATTCAAGGTCAGCCAACATTTTGGCCCTAGCCTTTCAAGGTGAGCAAATACTCAGGACATAGGAGAAGCTGTGCTGTAACATCATGGAACTCAGTTGTGCCCCAGATTTTCTGATCAAGGAGATTATGCAGCCTCAGAGGAAGGCGATCAATGATGTATATTGTGTCTGGGGAAAGTCGCATGGAGAGAAAACTTTCTCTCAGGCTCTCACAGAGGGCAATCTGGTCATACAGTGGCTGTGACTCATCCACATCGCTGACACAGACAGGTGATCTACAAAGTGAGGTACAGGATTACAAGATAAACCCTGAGGGGGGACTTGACTGATCTCATCAGATGCAAAAGCTACATTTTTTAAATATAGGTCTTGCTCTATCTCAGTCTTAACCATCCAGCAGAAAAGTATAAAAATGGTGTATATATCATGGGGCCATAATAATAAGTTGAGCTGTAAATGGCTGTAATCAACAACTTCTTCAGATAACTCACTATTATTGTGGACTGATAGACTGTGTTTGATTGTGTCACCAAGTTCAGGCACCTATAATGGTTTAGTGACAATGGAGTGCCCATCTTTGACAGGTCTAGACAAAAAAAGGGGGATAGAGAGCAAGAACCATGATGTGTTTGTGTAGACAGTACAGTTAGGATAAATATGCAGTGCTTATGAGAGGCAAGATTTGCACTGATAGTCATTGGACAAGATATTATGTCGGCTTCTAAGTACTATGGACAACCAGTAGGAAGATATCAAGATAGAAAGTATTAATTGTTGAAACCGTGCTATAATTCAACCTTAAAAATTAAGGTATGTATACAGCTACATTCTCTTAATTCACTGATTGGAGACATCTGCTATAATAGTGTCTGTAATTTGAATATCATGTATGTTCCTTGTACAATAACAAACCATTATGAAAACAATTTGCAATATATATTAATTATTGAATCTATCCTGTTAATTTGATTTGAAACAGTTTCATTGCTATTTGTTCTTCAGTAAAAAAAAAAATATTTTCAGAAACATTAGCCAGAACAATTAGACAAGAGAATAAAACAAAAGGAATGGGAATAAGGCAGAAAAAAATAGAATTACCATTATTTGGAAATGACATGATATTCTACATGAAAAACTTCAACACTTCACAAAGATACCTAGGTTTAATATCAAATTCAGTAGTATGATTTGATGGAAAATCAATATACAAAACTCAGTAACAATCCTCTAACGGAATTAGGAGCTTACCAGAAAGAAATTAGGAAATAACGTTCTTTACAACATCATAAAAAATGAAGTACTTAGGAATCAAGCTAATAAAGAAAGGAAAAGAGTTTAGTATTGAAAATCATAGCTCTCTAAAAAAGTAAACAGAAGAGGAAATCAGAAAACAGGAAGATGTTCTTTATTCTTAAGTGGGCAGAACTGGTGTAATGAAAATGACCATACTTCCAAAACTGTTATACAGATTTAATGCAATACCGATCAAAATACCAAAAGCTTACTGTGGAGGGCCCACTCAGCAGCTCTCCTTGAAAGAAGAGTGACTGTCTCCATTCTGACTGAGCCTTATCCTATTTCCTTGTATTGTTATGTAGAAAGCTGGCTAGGACTTCTGTTTATCCTTCAATTGGCCTTAAGCAATGTGCATTGGTCTAGCTGAGGTGATGGTGATGGTTTTTGAAGGTGGCATGCGTGTTTCCCTGATAAACTTGCTGCTCCTTAATGTGAGCTGGGTTGAGACAGGATGGTAGAGCTAATGCTCCGCGCTGTCAGCCGGGATCAAGGCTCAAGAAAGAGGCTATGACTTCCTGGGGCTTGAAAGACTACATCAAAGCTGAAGCACCAGACTTTCCAAAACATTAAACACTATATAATGCGGATCACTCTCTGCATATCCTCTCTGCATATGGCAGAGGTAAATTTAGGCCACCTGCCTAGATCAGCTCATAGCAGTCACCTAATTCCCATGATTCTCAGTCAATCCTCCTCAAGCCATTCCCCCACTGAATAAAAACTGGGTGAGGCCCTGGGTAGCTCTCTTGGTTCCAGGAAGCCATCTTTGTGGCTGCACCTAGAGCCCCTTGACTATCCAATGATTAAAGATATAATTCAGTGTCTTCAATTTTCACCGTGGGTTACGTGGAAAGTGGTAGATTGGAATCAACTTGACAGGATTCCAATAACGTAACCTTGGAATTACAAATATTGATTTTTTGGACTGAGACAAGTACCTGAAAGAGTCTTCTACACTTACCTCATAACACACCTTTATCACCAGTATTAGTATTTAAGTCCAGTTTTTCATTTCTATTGCAAGCAAAGAATGTGAACTTAAACATTAGGGAAATGATTCCAACTCTGCATTTTAGGCTATTTTAAAAGATGAGAGTTGATTAATTCAACATTTTTGGTAACATTTAGGTAAAAGAGATGTTAAGCCTACTTGGCTGGTCTAATCTAGAATGTCATCTCTTCGCTAAATATTTCCTTATGAGCATAATTTTAAAACTTTGATAGGAAATAATAATGTAAGAAACAATGGTATAATTGGAAGATCTTTGGCGTTAGTTTCAATTAGATGAAAATGTAGGTTCCAGCTGAGCTAAACACTAGCTACATGACTTTAAAGAAGTCATTTATACTGCAACACTAGATCTTTATCTGCTAAAAAATATATAGGACAAGCCAAATAGCTCATCAGATTAAAGCACCTGTAAGCAGGCTCAGGGGCAAGAGTTGCATTCCCTACAGTGCCACCCCCAGGCCCAGGGCATGCTGAGACTTCAATTAAGACCGATGTTGTGGTGGTATGCACCTGTAATCACACTCTTGGGAGGCTGTAGACAGGTGGATCACTACGAGTCTGATCTAGTAGAGAGACTGTGAACACCCTGAAAACCCTTCCCTAAAATATTATATATATATATATATATATATATATATATATATATATATATATATATATATATATATATTACATTTTGTATTACTGACCTGGTAAGGTTATTCTGAGTATTAGAAGTGTGGCTGTGGAGTCACAGGCACATCATTTCTTGGAATCCCAAACAAATACAATTTCCTTTGTAGTTAGCTTTCTTTGGGTCATGTTCAACTTATAATCCTCCATTATCCCAATCTATGAGAAAGCACAGTGGAGCAGAGCAGAGCAAAGATGAGAGAAAAGCACAGTAGAACAGAACAGAGAAGAGAGCAGAGCAAAGAACAGCAAGCAAAAAAGAACAGAGAGCAGAGCAGTGAGCAGAAAGGAGAGCAGAGCAGAGCAGGCACAGAGAGCAGAGGAGGAGAAAGAGCAGAGCAGAACAGAGAGCAGAGCAGAGAGTAGAGTAGAGAGTAGAGTGAAGAGCAGAGCAGAGAGCACAGCAGAGCAGAGTAGAGCAGGAGCAGAGAGCAGAGCAGAGCAGAGAGCAGAACAGAGAGCAGAGCAGAGAGCAAAACAGAGAGCAGAGGAGCATACAGCAAAAACACAGAGCAGAGCAGAGCAGAGAGCAGAGCAAAGTAGTGCAAGAACAGAGAGCAAAGCATAGAGCACAGCAAATCAGAGCAAAGAGCAAGTAGAGAGCATAGCAGAGCACAGCAGAGCAGAGCACAGAACAGACCAGAGCAGAGAGAAGAGCAAAACAGAGTAGAGAACAGAGCAGAAAGCAGAGCAGATCAGTGCAGAGCAGAGAGCACAGAGCAAAGCAGAGCAGAGTGGAGCAGGAACAGAGAGCAGAGAACAGAGAGCAGTGTCGGGGGCACACTAGCCCCGGAGCCTCCACTTTCTTATGGAAATAGGTTTCTCTTCCTGCAAAGCTGCCACGTCATGACTTCTTGCCGCATGCTCCCCCAGCAGATCACATGAGTGCCTCTAGCCTATAAGGTTGCCTTAGTACGCCCGCGTCATCGGTGATGCTGACTTCCTCTCCCCCTGCTATAAAAGCTGTTGCTTCCTTGAATAAATGAGACTGAGACTTGATCAGAATCCTGTCTTGTCTCCATTTCTCACGTCTCCTGTCCCTTGTCCCCTCCTCCATTCCCCGCTCCTCTCCCAGGTGATCCTCTTTGACTGACCCACTGAACAGGACAAGTGGCGCCCAACGTGGGACAACTGGTATGGAGGATTCAGCGACGGACCCATCCGAGTGAGCGCGCAAGAGTGAAAGTGAAAAAGGCCCACGCTGTAGTTGCCTGCTGTGACGACTGAAC
Organism: Ctenomys sociabilis; assembly: GCA_004027165.1. Classification (NCBI taxonomy): domain Eukaryota; kingdom Metazoa; phylum Chordata; class Mammalia; order Rodentia; family Ctenomyidae; genus Ctenomys; species Ctenomys sociabilis. Next base: position 84,444 of record PVKA01004461.1, on the reverse strand, counting down.
CTCGGTGAGTGGACAGAACCCTTTTGTCCCCCTCCCTCAGACAATGGGACAGGCATTAAGCGAACAGGAGACTTTTGTCAAAAGCTTAAGCAAAGCATTAAAGGCGCGAGGAGTAAAGGTTGAAGCAAACCAATTATGTGCATATTTTCAGTTTATACATACAGTGTGCCCTTCGTTCCCCTTGGAGCAGAGGATCCCTTGGAGGGAACGATCAACTCTAAAAGATGGCGGCTGGTGGGAGATGCCCTACAAGATTACTATAGGGTCTTCGGACTGGAAAAGGTTCCTGTAACTGCCTTTTCCTATTGGAATCTTATCAATGAAATTCTCCTAGCAAAGGCCCTGGGATCTCCTGATTAAACAGGTTGTTTCAGAGGGGGAACAAGTCCTCCAATTATCATCAAAAAATACACCGGTTCCCTCCCAGGCGGATTCTGACTCTCTGCTCTGAGGAGGAGGACTCGGAGGAGTCGGCTACTCTTGCTCCTCCTGACAAAGTGGCTGTGACTTCCCAGCCACTCATGCCCCCGAGGTTCCCAGCATGTACCCTGATTTGTCTGCCTTTCAGAATCTGTCACTTAATAATGGTGGCTCTGAGGAGGAAGCTGTAGATTGGAAAACCTGGGCAATGAGGCTGCTAAATACACTATCACCACATATTCCACCCTCTCAGAACTTAAAGGATAAAAAGGCATCTTCTAACATGACTAAGGGGTTAGAAAATAGAGTTAGAGACCTCCGCAAACAGATTCAGTTAGAGAAACAGTGTTTTGACTTCACCCAAGAGCTTGCAATAATTCGCAGTAAGAGAGCTGACCATGAGGCATCAGCCATTTTACTTCCCCCTTCTTCTCGACCAAATACTAAGAACCAGATGGCCGCGGACTGGGCATTTCCTGTAACTGAAACAAACACAAAGGGTGGAAAAGAAGGGGAACAGCCTCAGACTACCAGAACGCACACACTTTTTGATCTAAAACTGCTAAAAGAGTTAAAGGCTGCTGTCACACAGTATGGCATGATGACCTCTTATACACTCACTGTACTGGATTTCATGACCCAAGGATGGCTCACCCCTAAAGATTGGCACATGTTAGCCAAGGCCACTTTATCTGGTGGAGATTATTCACTCTAAAAGTTGGAATATCTTGAGAATTGTAATTCCATAGCAAAGAGAAATGCAGAGGCCAGAAACGGCTGGACTTATGACATAATGGCCAGCTCAAAGGATTTTTCTACCACTGAGGCCCAATCCCGATATGTCGCAGGACTGTTTGCTCAGGTTCAGTTAGCTGCAGCCGGAGCATGGAAAAGATTATCCTCCCCTGGGGAAGCTACTGCTTCATTGACCAATATTAAACAAGGTCCAGAGGAGCCCTTTTCGGATTTCACACATTGGCTGCTTCAGGCAGCTGGAAGATTATTTGGTAATGTGGAATCCAATTCTGACTTAATTAAACAACTGGCCTTTGAGAACTCAAATACAGCATGCAAGGCTTCAATACGTGCCTATAAAAAGGGGTCTGATCTCTCGGGCTATATTCGCCTTTGTGCAGAAATAGGGCCATCCTATCAACAGGGTCTTGCCATGGCTGCGGAGCAGCAGAGATATACTGTCAGGAAATTTCTCTCTCAGAGGAAGAAGAACAAAGTTAAGTGTTCTAATTGTGGAAAAATTGAGCACATGGCTACAGATTGTGGGGGAAAGGAGCAGCAGCGAGAGGGAGACAAACAACCAAGGCTTTGCCCACGTTGCAAGCAGGGTAACCATTGGCCAAGTGAATGCAAGTCAAAAGGGATAAAGATGGCAATATTCTTCCCCAGAACCAGGGAAACAAGAAGAGGGCCAGTCCCAGGCCCCTGCATCCAGACAAAATCATGGGGCAATCAGCTTTGTTCCCACCAACAATCCATTTCAGACCTCATCAGACCCACTCCCAGGAGTGCAGGATTGGACCTCAGTGCCACCACTCAAACAGTATTGACCCCTGAGGGTGGAATTCAGGTCCTCCCTACAGGTGTTTTTGGCCCATTGCCTAAGAATACCTTTGGCCTTTTGATTGGACTGGTAGTGTGGCACTTCAGGGCCTTCAAGTCATTCCGGGAGTGATTGATAATGACTATTTGGGTGAGATTAAGATCATGGTTTCGTCTTTATCTGGTGTCGCTAGCTTCTCTCCTGGCCAAAGGATCACCTGCCACTAGCTACTAATATAAACCCTGTTATGACTTAGTCAAGGGGAAGTCAGGGTTTTGGGTCCTCAAATATTTTTTGGGCTCAGGCTATATCACTGCAAAACCCCCTAATGACCTTCTACCTGGACGGCAAGCAATTCTCTGGCCTAATAGATATGGGTGCTGATGTCACTATGATCAGGGCAGAGTATTGGCCAGGGATGTGGCCTCTGCATGACACACTGATTCACCTCCAGGGGATAGGCCAGAGCTCAAATCCCAAAAGACGTGCAAAAATCCTAACATGGAAAGATCAAGAAGGTAACCAGGGCACCATACAGCCTTATGTTATAGCTAGATTGCCAGTTAACCTTTGGGGCAGAGATCTCCTCTCTCAGGTAGGAATGATTATAGGTAATTCTAACTCTGTTATCACTGCACAAATTCTGAACAAGGGATATTTGCTAGGCCAAGGCTTGGGGAAGACCAACTATGGAATCACAATACCAATACAAGTTACACTAAAAAAGACAAGGCGGGCCTGGGTTCTTTTTAGTAGGGGCTGTTGACTCTCCTGTAGCTCATGCAGATAAAATCACCTGGCTTTCAGATGATCCTGTGTGGGTCGATCAATGGCCCCTTACAACTGAAAAATGGATGACCCCTCAGCAGCTGGTACAGGAACAGCTTGATGCTGGTCATGTTGTTTCCAGAAATTCCCCTTGGAATATACCTATCTTTGTGATTAGAAAAAGGTCAGGCAAATGGCTACTCTTGCAGGACCTTAGGGCAGTAAAAAAAACTATGGTAGTGATGGGGGCCCGGCAACCAGGCCTCCCTTCGCCTGTGGCCATACCTCTTATTTTAAAGTGATTATTGACCTAAAAGATTGCTTTTTCAACATTCCTCTCCATCCAGAGGATCAGAAGCGTTTTGCCTTTAGTTTACCCACTGCCAATTTCGTGGCTCCCATGCAGAGATTTCAATGGCGCGTTTTGCCTCAGGGAATGGCAAATAGTCCCCCCTCGTGCCAGTCCTTTGTGGCCTCAATCATACAGAATGTGAGAGATCATTGGACAGAGATGCATATCGTCCATTACATGGATGACATATTGATAGCTGGAAAGGATCGAACTGCTAGCCTACGATGTTATCAAGAGCTGCAACAAACTTCAAGCAATAGAGGGCTACAAATTGCCCCCGACAAGGTTCAACTCATTGACCGCTATGCTTATCTAGGCTTTCAGATAAAGGGGTCCCAGGTTTTCTCGCAAACTCTATAGTTAAGGTTGGATATATTGACTGCTTAAATGATTTCCAAAGACTTTTATGAGATATTCATGCCTTACCTAAAACTTCCCAAAGGAGAAATAAAACCCTTATATGACATCCTACAAGGTGATGCCAACCCAACATCTCCCTGTAAACTTTCCCCAGAGGGCAGGCCGGCTATAAGCCTGGTTGAAAATGCCATCTAAGAACAAACAATCACTTTTATAAATTATAAGAAGCCCTTGGGTTTCCTGGTTCTCAGAACAAAGTCTTCCCCTACTGCTGTTTCCTGGCAAACTGCCCCCCCTGATGTGGATACATTTGTCGACCACACCAAAAGGAGTCCTTGAACCTTATTATCAGGCTGTCTTCAATCTTATAATTTTAGGTAGAAAGCAGGGAAGGTGTTACTGTGGCAAGGAACCTGATTTTATTGTCCAGCCTTTCTCTAGAGAGGAAGTTGATTGGCTGTTACAAACAGCGCAATGTTGGCCGGGTACCTTGGCCTCCTGTGCAGGAAACATTGATAATCATCATCCCCCTGATGAACTTACTGACTTTGCAAATCACCATGATTTTGTCTTTCCTAAAAATACATCCTATAAACCTTTAGAAAATGCATTATCAGTCTTTACTGATGGCTCCTCATCAGGAATAACTGCTTATGTTTTTCATGATCAGATGATTACATTTCAGATGGACAGTCCATCAGCCCAAATAACTGAATTAATAGCCATTTGAGCAGTCTCAGCTTTTCCAAATCGTTCCCTTAATATTTACACAGATAGTGCATATATTGCCCAATCTATCCCCTACTTGAGACTGTATGACAAGTAAAACAGGCATCTAAGGTTGGACATCTGTTTACTCTAATACAACAAATGCTTAACAAAAGAACTCAGTCATTTTATATAGGACACATGTGGGCTCACACTGACCTTCTGAGGCCTCTCTCTTTAGTAAATAGGTTAGCCGATGCAGCCACTATTCTTTTTTGCTCCTTCCTCACACATAGTAAGGATGCTGTTGCCTCGGCGATGAAATCACATCAACTTATTCACTTGAATGCTCACTCCCTATGGTTAAGTCATAAGATCACAAAACAATTGTTAAGAATTGTTCTTCGTGTGCTGTTCATCTTCCAGTGCCTCATCTTGGAGTGAACCCATGGGGACTGATACCAAACACCCTTTGGCACATGGATGTCACTCATTTGTCAGATTTTTGCAATCTTAAATTTATTCATGTGACTATAGACACCTTTAGTGGATTTATATATGCCTTCTTTCAAACCGGAGAGGCCACTAAACATGTCATGGCCCAAGCATTAGCTGTTTTGGGCTGTCCTCAACAAATTAAAACAGATAATGGCCCAGGCTATACTAGCTCCACCTTTTCACAATTTTGTAAGAAACTCAATATTGTTCACATTACTGGTATCCCTTATAATCCCCAAGGTCCAGGTATTGCAGAAAGAGCTAACCAAACATTAAAACTTACTATAGAAAAAATAAAAGGAGGAGATTGGTACCCAACAAAGGGATTGCCTAGAAATATCCTGGCACATTCCTTATTCATTTTAAATTTCTTAATGCTGGACGCCAACAGACAATCAGCAGCCACCCGTTTTTGGCACTCCGAGACTCAAAAACAATTTGCCACAGTCTTATGGAGGGATCCTTTGACTAATTTGTGGTGTGGCCCAGATCTAGTCCTTAATTGGGGGTTGTGGATCGGTATGCATATATTCTAAGGAAATGAAATCTGCCACATGACTGCCAGAAAGACTAGTTAAATAAATTGACCAGGTCCCCCAAAATAGATGATGATTCTATAAATGATTCCAGGGACGTCAGCTTGCCCTGAGCATACCCATCTGTGTTTGTTTTCAGGTCATGAGCTGGATACTGATAATAGGATTCCTGACAACTTTACCCTGGACTATTGAGAGCAGCTTCGAGACTCCAATATCCAAAAAGGAGCTTCTCTTCTCACTATATAGTAATCCTTGTGACTGCAAAAAAGGCTATGGGTCTAGAAATGGCCATGCTACTCAGCAGATCGGTTGTGGAGATAAGATGGCGTATTTGATTGCCCAACACAGCACCACAGGTAACATGGCCACAGGTGGTCATAGGTTAAGTTGTAAATGTCAAAGGAAACCAAGAATCACAACCTCTATTGATGGCAGATTAAGAACTTGCCCAGAGGAATGCAATGTTTATTACCAAGAAATGCACTCCTCTTGCTACAACTCTGCACAGGAACGTGTGGGAATGAAAAATAAGACATAATTTATAGCCACATTACTCATATCTAAGAGTGGTAGTTTTGGAAGAGATTGGTCTAACTCTCCCAAGGTCTTAGGCAATCAAAAGTACGCTCAAGCCTCTTGTAAAGGTACCATTGGAAAACCATTCTGGGGGAGCTGACGTGTGCCCATTCATGTTTCCAATGAGGGAGGGCCTCAAGACTCTCATGGAACACTTTGTGGAGAAAAGGCTACAGGAAATTTGGGAATGAATGTTCCTTAGAATCCATTATCATCCCTTAGCACTCCCCAAATCACATGGAACTGATAGAGATACTCAAACTTTAGATATTCTCACAGCTACCCACCGAGCACTTAACATTTCCAACCCCCGGTTAACTCAAAACTGTTGGCTATGCTTGACACTAGGCCCTGCTATGCACCTGGCAATCCCTTCCGTACAGGTAAATGCCTCCTTAGGAACATTTAGTAATTGTTCTTTTGCCAAAACTTTTTTTTTTTTTTTTTTTTTTTTTTTTTTTTTTTTTTTTTTTTTTTTTTTTTTTTTTTTTTTTTTTTTTTTTTGTCTTTTTGAGACAGGGTCTCACTATGCAGTTCAGGCTGGCCTCGAGCTCACTTTGTAGCTCAGGCTGGTCTCGAACTCACAACAATCCTCTTGCCTCAGCCTCCCGAGTGCTGGGATTACAGGCATGCGCCACCACGCCCAGCTTACAACACTAGCTAATTTCATGTGTGTCCAGGGTCTGGGCCATAAGAACAAGTCCCTTGACCTTGGCTTCATCACTTTTGGCACTTGTAATAACCTTCTTAATGTATCCTCCTTCCTTTTCTCCCCTCCTGGCCAGGTAATCATATGTGGAGGTAACTTAGCATACACCTTCCTCCCTGTAAATTGGACTGGTCTCTGCACTGTGGCTACCTTGCTCCTGGATATTGATATCATTCCTGGGGATGAACCAATGCCAATTCCCAGCTTTGAATATGTGCTAGACTGCTCCAAGAGGGTGGTACAATTAATCCCACTTCTGGTGGGTATGGGCATCACTGGAGCTATAGGTATGAGAGAGACAGGATTAGGGGTACAGTGCACTCCTATACCAAACTATCCAATCAGCTGATTAACGATGTTCAGTCTTTATGTCGTTCCATCCAGGACCTACAGACCAAGTTGACTCATTGGAAGAGGTGGTCCTCTAAAATAGACAAGGGCTCGATTTCCTTACTGCTGACAAAAGGGGAATCTGCCTCATGCTTCAAGAAAAATGTTGCTTTTATACAAATAAGTCCAGCATTGTCCGTGACAGGATTAAGAAACTGCAAGAGGATTTACTTAGAAGAAAACAGGAGTTGAGCAATAGTCCATTTTGGGGAGCTTGAAATGGGATCCCACCATATATTGTTCCAATCTTGGGACCCCTGATTACTCTCCAACTTTTGGTTTCAATTGGTCCATGTATTTTCAATAGATTAATGACTTTCATTAGGCAGCAATTGGACTCAGCTTTAATGAAACCTATTCAGGTCCATTACCATAGGCTTGAGATGGCTGACAGGGAGTGCTCTATTGGAGTGCACCAGCTTATGATGATCTGGGTCTGGAAACCTCCTAGTTCTTCCACCCTTGGTGAGATGGACAGGCTATCCAGAGATGGGTAATGAAAGGCACCGACCACCACCTAAGACAGGAGCTGGGCCATTTGCTGCCCCGCCTTCCCATGATGGGTAAGGTTAGAGTCGGATCCGTATAGAAGATGCCTCAACCTAAGACAGGCACTGCCCCCTCAAAAGAATCAGCCATCTACAGAAGCCATACCATATGTAAACGGGGACTTGTGGGGGACACAATAGCCCCAGAGCCTCCATTTTCTTATGGAAATACGTTTCTCTTCCTGAAAAGCTGCCATGTCATGACTTCCTGCCGCATACTGCCCCAGCGGATCACATGAGTGCCTCTAGCCTATAAGATCGCCTTAGTATGCCCATGTCATCGGTGATGCTGACTTCTTCTCCCCCTGCTATAAGAGCTGTATCGCTTCCTTGAATAAATGAGACTTGATCAAAGTCCTGTCTTTTCTCCATTTCTCGCGTCTCCTGTCCTTTGTCCCCTCCTCCATTCCCCGCTCCTCTCCCAGGTAACTCTCATTGACTAACCCACTGGACGGGACAGAGCAGAGCAGAGAGCACAACAGAATAAAGTGGAGAGATGAGCAATGCAGAGCAAAGAGCAGAGAGCAGAGCAGAGATCAGAGAACAAAGCAGATCAGAGTAGAGCAGGAACAGAGAGTAGAGCAAAGCAGAGAGCAGAGCAAAGTAGAGCAGAAGGCAGAGAGCAGAGAAGAGCAGAGAGCAGAGAAGAGCAGAGAGCAGAGCATAGAGCACAGCAAAGCAGAGCAGAGAGCAGAATAGAGAAGAGAGCAAAGCAGAACAGAGAAGAGAGCAGAGAGCGGAGCAGAGCACAGCAGGAGCAAAGAGCACAGCAGAGCTGAGCAGAGTGCAGAACAGAGAAGAGAGCAGAGCAGAGAAGAAAGCAGAGCAAAGCAGAGCAGAGAAAATTGTAGAGCACAGCAGAGCAGAGCAGAGAAAGAGCAGAGCAGAGGAGGAACAGAGAGCAGAGCAGTGCAGAGCAGAGAAGAGAGCATGGAGCACAGCAAACAGAGCAGAGAGCAATGAGTAGAGAGCATAGCAGAGCACAGCAAAACAGCACAGATCAGAGCAGAGAGCAGAGCACAGCAAGCAGAGAGCAGAGCAAAGAGCAGAGACCAGAGTAGAGAGCAGAGTACAGAGCAGAGAGGCGAAGAGAGCAGAGCAGAACAGGAGCAGAGAGTAGATCAGAGCAGGGAGGGGAGCAGGAACAGAGAGAAGAGCAGAAACCACAGCAGAGAGAAGAGCAGAGAGCAGAGAGGAGAGCAGAGCATAGAGCACAGCCAAGTAGAGCAGAGAGCACAGCAGAGACCAGAGTAGAGGGCAGAGAGCAGAGCAGAGAGAAAAACAAAGCAGAAAACACAGCAGAGGACAAAGCAGAGAGAAGAACAGAGAAGAGAGCAGAGCAGTGCAGATCAGAGAGCATAGCAAAGAGCAGAGACCAGAGCAGAGAGTAGAGCATAGAGCAGAGAGGCTAGCAGAGCAGAGCAGAACAGGAGCAGACAGCAGAGCAGAGGACGGAGGAGAGCATGAACAGAGAGCAGAGCAGAGAGTAGAGCAGAGAGCAGAGCAGAGCAGACAGCAGAGAGCAAAACACAGCAGAGAACAGAGCAGGAGCAGAGAGAATAACAGAGCACAGTAGAGCAAAGCAGAGAGCAGAGCAGAGAGTAGAGCAGAGAGCAGAACAGAGAGCACAGCAGAGCATAGAGCATAGAGCAGAGCAGAGCAGAGCAGGAGCAGATCGCAGAGCTGAGCTGAGTGCAGAACAGAGAAGAGAGCAGAGCAGAGCAGAGAGCAGAGCAAACATACAGCAGAGCATAACTATGCTGAGTAGAGAGCAGAGCAGAGAGCAGAGCAGAGCGCAGAGCAGAGCAGAGAGCAGAGCAGAGCAGAGCAGAGCAGAGCAGAGCAGGATCAGAACGCAGAGCCCAGCTGAGCAGAGTGCAGAACAGAAAGAGAGCAGAGCAGAGAGTAGAGCAGATCAGAGCACAGAGCAGAGCAGAAACAGAGCAAAGCAGAGCAGAGAGCAAAGCAGAGCAGAGAGAAAAAGAGAGAGCAGAGAGCAGAGCAGAGCAGAGAGCTGAGCACAGCAGAGAACAGAGCCGAGCTGAGCAGAGAGCAGAGCAGAGAGCAGAGCAGAAGAGAGAGCTTCTCAGAGTAAAACACAAAACAAAAATGGGTGTTATCAAACTCTACTATGGCCACAATTAAGGAAGGTCTGATTAAATGCTCAACCTTTCAGTTTTCTGATTGTGAAGCTTGCAAACAGCTGATTGTATAGCTTTCTTTCGTCTCTTACAATCCCAGCACCTTTCCTTACCTCCTATATTATCATTACTTCTATATCTAATACAATGCTCCACTTTTGGGCTGCTTTTTTTCTGTATTCCCAGCAGCATTCAAACAAATTTGGTTAGTACTAAGCAGTCTTTAACTTATGCTACAGTTTAAATCAAAACTCTTGCACTTTTGAAAAGGTTTGGTTTATGGTGTCACAATGCATGTAAACTGTTCTTCCACTGAATCCAGCAGCTAAATATGCTGTTAAGAGATGGTGCCTCACTGGAAGCAGGTCACTGGAGAAAACCCTTTAAAAATGTATTTCCTTCCCTAAATCCTTCCTTCTCTATCATTTCTTAGGTGTCACAGGTGAGAAGCTTTGCTCTCTGTGCCCTCCCGCTATAATTTTTCTACCTTGGGACAAACTTGAGTTTGATTTAACTCACAGGAAACTCTGAGTCAAAGAAATTTCTCCTCCTTTAAGTGATGTACATTGAGCATTTGGTCTCAGTGAAAAGAAAGTTGCTAAGACAGATTGTATGACTTATCAGACATATAGTGCTCAGTCAATCAGCTGTACACAATGTATTGCATATTTGGAGCTGTAAACAGCAAGGACCACACTTTTACATTATACTTACAGCACAGCTGTGTTACAATGCATTGTGTGATTTTGCATTGGGACTTTGTATATACTATCTCAATTAATTCCTACATCAGAGGAAGCTGAAGCAGTATCATTCCCACTTAACACATGAGGAAATTGAGCCTTGTAGACATTAAGTGGTTGACCACTCACACATCTCTATCTTAAGTATTATGTTCTATCATCAATTGAAATAAGCTCATATTATTTAAACCAAAGTTTTCTATAGTAAAAATAGTTTGAAAGAACTCAAGAGAACATCCCCCATTATATCTTGATCCAATTCTATCTCTTTCTTCTTTCTTCCCTTTTTTTTCTCTCCCTTCTACAGTGCTGAAGCAGAGTACCCAGAGTTTTGCACACTACCAATGTGACAGAAATCCTTGTTGCTGTATCAAGTGGAGAATTAACAAATCAAATTTGTTGTTATACCAGTCTGTGAAACCTTGTGCCTATTAACCCCAAGGCCTTGGTTTGTGTTTGCATTACACGTTATCCAGTTTATGGAGGACAGAACACCACAGGCTTTTGCTGAACTATGTGGTCTAGCCCTGAGCAACTAGGAAGCAGGTGGAGCGCTCATTGACTCAGGCTAAAGACTCAACTGAAATCTGAGAAGAAATACAGATGATAAAGTCCTTATTAAAAAAAGACTAATTTAGATCAAGAAAGCAGCACTGGAAACTGAGCTTCTGATATATGCTTGCATCCTTGGCAAACTTTTCTTTTGTCTTTACCTTTATAATGGCATCATTTGCTTTCACTTGCTCAGATGAGAGAGGATGCTGATCAACGTGTCCTTCAAAGGAGCCACATTTTAACAAATGTAAAATATGTAAAAGAATGGAGCAGCTAAACATGCAAGACAGAATTTTTTTTTTTAGTTTCTGATTGATATATAAATGTAAATGACTGCTTACAGGGCTGTTTTTCTTGATTTTAATACTTTTATTAGGCTCATTTTCTTTTAGAAAACTTGTTCCAACAATTGAAAACATGAAGAAGAGTCAATATCCATGGTATTTATAATAAGAAGAACAGAATTTATTTATTACTTTCTGTGATTTTTATGGATTTAAAGCCCATATTTTACAAACTCCATGGCAAACTAAATATAACTCCATCCCTACATTGTTCTTTAAATATATTTTTCCTTACTGGTGTTATACATTATTAGGCACCTCTTTTACTGTTCCATTTTGTGCTTTTGTTTATTGGTTTAAATTCAGGTGCACTTTTATATGGTTTAAATGTGATATGCTTTTCAGAACATTATCCTGCACATTGTTTTTTGTGTGAATTATTATAAGCAGTATAGGTTTATAGTACAGCATATTTGAAAATAGCCTAAGTCACTCAGTTGCAAGAAGCTGCTCTTGGGCAGGTCTATATGCACTCCCTTTCATTATCCTAAAAATATAAACCTGAAAGATTTCTCCATGAATATTTTAACTCTCATTAAAATGGTATGTTACTGTATCTTATGAGTAAAATACCATCAATTCTCCCAATTAAATTTTTCTATGAAAGCTATAATTCAAACTATAAATAGAATGTGCAGTATAATAAAGAAAATGCCAAACTGATAGAAAAGTTAGGCTTAGTTTTCCATACCCTCATTATCAGAATGCGTCAGGGACAAAAACTATTTATTTCTTTGAACTCTTATCGGGGTGATCGGAAAAAAGAAAACAATGTAAATATAAAAACAGAAAACATAGTTTATGGATTGTTTAGTCCTTTTTTCTAGTTATCTAAAAAGAGAGCACTGATCAAAATTTAATACAAAAACCTGTGTATCAGTCCAATAGTCAGATGTTAAAATCATAGCAAATGAAGAAACTGAATCAAAATTCGCGCCAAGAGTTGGGTTTGTTGGCAACCAGCTGCAACCGAAGGCACTTGTGAAGTTACCGTATTTCTCACCGATACTGGTATTGGCTGTCAGTCTCCTAAATGAGAGCCAATACTCTCAAGTTAAAATTACATAACCCCATGAATAATGTCAGAAAATTTTAGATTAGCATGAGGAGCCATCTAAACTCTCTCATATCAGACCGTTGAAGTTTTCTGTCCCTAATAAACACTTCATCTGACTCATCCCCGCTAGTTATTGCGGCAGATGTATATATGTACAGCGTTATTTTCTTGAACTTTAGTGCAATTTGCACTCTGACTTTACTGAAACTTTGTGTTGGCCACATAAAGAGTTGTAATATAGCCACATGTATAAATCACTCATTGAAGTTTTAATGCATTTGAAGTTATAAATAACAAAGTTACTTTCCACATAAAAGGCATAAATTTGAATAACATTTGTGCAAATGTAGAATTTAGTCTCTATGCCAATTACCAGAAGAATAGAAATTGAGGAGCATGATGAAATAAATATTTGAAAAATTGAGCTACATTGATCCTTTGTTCATGGTTTAGATGATAGATAATTGAAAAAGCCAAAGCCAATGACACCTATGTAGAACAGCCAAATGCATGGACTAAAAGACAGGATTCAAATGTCATATTGATGATAGGTGTTTACTAGTACATATACAGACTACAGAGACAGAAAGATATGAGGAAGGTTACCTGATGTACAAGTTGATGAGCCTGTTGGAACTGCTGACTAATCTTGTGCCTAAATTAAGAAAACAAGTTAGCTAAGGGTCAACTTAACAACACAATATAAAAGGAGAGGAACTGGAGGTTGCATTGACAAAGAGCCAAATAATTAATGACTAACAGTGTTTAAAGTTGAAAATTTAGGAACTTAGTCTCATAAATGTGATTATATGAATGCTCCTCCACTGTAGGAACGGCAGACAGCATGGGATGCACCTGGGTCTCTCAGCAACCAGCATAACCAGAGGAAACTAGATATTTGACCCATCCCCCCACACTTTGGGAAGCACCTGGAACCCAGAAACCAGCTGAGTCAGAATCCAGGAGCCTGATGCTTCCCTTTATATGGAGTGAAGCACCTCAGATATGGCAACAGGCCTATCCAGAGAAACCCAGGATAAGTTCATTCTAATAAGGTATTATGGATTGTGTGCATTTGCCCCCTCCCCCTGCCAAAGCCTCATGCAGTCATTGAGGCACAGTTTTAGAGTAGGTGACTAATTCATGATCCAAGGATGGGATTATGGGTCTGAGGACTGCTGGGATTATGAGTGTGAGTGCTACACCCTTCCTGGAGCAGATAGCCTGAATGTAACATAAGAGAGACAGAGAGACAGACTTGCTCTCTGTTGCCATTGTTGCTGCTACTTCCCCATTTTTTCTTACTCTTTGCCACCATGAACTGCTATCCACTGCCATGTGCCACTCAGCTTCGGAGGCAGTGGAGTATGGACTGAAACCTACAGTAAATGTGAGCTAAATAAATCTTTCCCTCATTTTGGGTGGTGAGTATTTTGTCCCAGAAATGAAAGAATAGTAACTGAGACACAAGAGGGGTATTTTGCATACAAGTTCCTAAGTTGTGATTTGTTCTACTATACAATTACAGTCTTTGCTTCTATGGTGTAGAGTACAAAATCAATAATTACCAAAGTTGTCAATTTCTAAATTTTGCTTGATATTATCTTTATTACTAATTGTACTACTGTAGCTAAGATGGCATATCTGTTGTAACCATTCATTTCCTTGCATAACAATATTGAGAAATTTGGGGGTAATGACCTTAGTACAACCCTACACTTAAAGACTGAGGATAGATATCAGCAGAAACCAACATCCCATTCACAATTGAAGGGTAAAACAAGAGGCTGGGGAGATGGATCCATAGAATAAGTGCTTGCTGGCAAGTGCAAGATCCAGAGTTCAATTCCCAATTCTGACAAAAAATGGGAGAAGCAAGATCTAGGATGGGCACAAACCAAGAATTTTTGACACACAGAAGAAGATTTCTGTGAACAACAGACATTTCCTAGAGAGGCCTTGATAGTAGTGATACAGCTATACACTACCAAAACTCATAAAGACCATCACAGAAATCAAAACAAAAATGTATTTTAGAATTAAAATATAACAGGATAAAAGAGTAAAATGCAACTTTTAAGGCCCTAACCCACCCAGAACAAGCCCAAGAGTCATTAACATACATGAAGTTGGAAGTCCAACACCTGAAATTCCTAAAATGATAGTAACTGAAGTAATGAAACAACTCTAGGGAAGTATAGAGGAAATAAGATCATAAATAATCTTGCAAGAAAAAAATGAAGTGGCAATCATAATGTGGGAATTGCTCGGTATATCCAGAGAAAACATAGGCAAAACAAAGAGAAGCATACAGAAATGATGGAAACCTCACACAAACATTATAGGAAAAAAACTTATAATGATTAAATAGAATCAAAGAGACATCCAGGAAATTACAATTTTCTTTGAAATCTAGCAGAAAGAATGCTTGAATGAAACTGAAAATAGACTTCAGACCTTGCAGACATTATCACAGCTGCCAAACATGAAAGAAAAGATCTCTCAAAAATATCAAGGAACCAGGAAATAATAACTCAAAAGCTGTCAGATGATGCAAATAAGACAGTATAAGACTGATAGATGTCAATGAAAAAGCAGGAGTTAATCCAAATGACTTAGGAAGAATATTTTTAGAAGTAATAGCAGGTAATTTCCCAAGGATAGGAAAAGAATCTGACATGCATATAGAACGCCAATTAGTCATAAAAAATAAATCTATATGCAGACATATAACAATCAAGATCTCAAAAATACAAAATATTAAAATCTACTATAGAAAAAAACAACAAATGATATTTAAAGGAAAGCTCATCAGAATCTCAACAGATTTTTCAGCACAAACCATCAAGTCAAGAAGAGGTTGGAATGAAGTATTTCAAGTTCTGCAAGGAAGCTTTGCATCCAAATTGATGTACTCTTTTATTTTTCAAAATTAAAGAAAAGATAGACACTTCCACAACAAAGAAAAACTGAAAAAATTTATGACAACCAACCCAACCTTACAAACAACATTGAAAGATATTCTAGAAAAAGATAAAAATGACCACATTTTAAGAGCAGCATAAAGAGACCACCAAAGAGGACAAACAATTACACACAGGGGAAAGTTAAGGAACCAATAGGAGGACAATTACATGACAAATATAAGCCAAAACATATGAGGTAAAACCATCAGTGTAAATAACCTCAATTTACCAATGAAACGAATCAGACTGGTAGAGTGGATCAAGAAGTGAAATCCAACAATATGTACATATAAGAAACACATTTAATTCAAAAGAAATTCATAGACTAAAAATCAATCATGGAAAACACTGCACCATGCAACAGGAACCCAGAAAATCTCAGGGGTAGCTATTCTGTTCATAAACAATGTGAACTTTGAACGAATAAAGAATGATCAAATGAGATAAAGAAGGTAACTACGGGGCCCGACAAGTAGCTCAGCTGATTAAAGTGCCTGCAAGCACAGGCCTGTAATGGGGGCCCTGTGCCCAGGGCATGGTGAGCCAGCAAGTTACTAGGCATTGTGGAGCGTGCCTGTATCCAAGCTCTTGAGAGGTTGTAAACAGGCAGATTACTAGGAGGTGGTTCTAGTAGTGAGACTTTGAACACCCTGTAGACCCTTCCCTGAAATACACACACAAAAAAAAGGTAACTATATCCTTGTGAGGAGAAATCTTCAAGAGGAAGAGATAAAAATTATAAATATGTGTGCACTAAATTTAGAAATACCCAACAATATTTGACAAATTTTAGTAAACTTGAAAAATCAAATAATCTGTAATATAATTGTAAAGGATAACCTTACCACTTCATTGACATAAAGAGATCAACTAGACAAAGAATAGCAAAACTGAAACAAACTTGTGAACAAATGAACTTAGTAGAAGCTTAAAAAGTGCTTCACTTAACAATTTCAGTATACACACTCTTCTCAGCTGCACATGGGACATTCCCTAAAATTCACATACTAGGTATAAATTATGCTGAAATAAATGGAAGGGAACAAAAATTATCCAATGTGTATTTTCTGACCACAGTGCAATGAAATTGGATATGAATGACAAAAACTACAAAGACTCTGTAAACACATAGAAATTAAATAATAGCCTCTTGAACAAATTATTGGTCACAGGTGAAATTAAAGAAGAAATAAAAAATTATTTACAAAAAATGAAATTGCAAATACAACTTAATGGAATCTGTGTAATGCAAAGAGAACAGTCCTCAAAGGAAAATTTATGGCAATTAATTCTCACATTAGGAAAACAGAAAAGAACAAATAAATAGCCTAATTATATCTACAGAAAAAAAAGCCAGTCAAATCTAGAGCCCAAAGAAGGGATGAAATTACAAAGTTTACAGTAGAAATTGATGCATCTGAGACAAAAAGAGTACAAAGAATTAATGAATCAAAGAGTTGGTTCTTTAAAAAATAAAATGATTTGACAAACCTCTAGAAAACCTTATCTTGAAAAAGAAAAGCAAATGTTCATGCAATTAAGAATGAATGAAATCACTACAGATCCTGTGGAACATGAGATCTTCAGTAGGTACTTTGAAAAATTTTACTCTTGTGGAATAGAAAATAGAATAAATGGAGAGATTCCTAGATACATACGAATTATCAGAGATTCAAAAATAAACAAAATTTTTAAATAACTGAATTTTAATTAACATAATTGAAAATGCAATTAAGAATTTATCAACAAAGAAAATCCTAGGTCCTAATGGATTCACAGCTGAATTACACAAGAAATTTCAACAAGATTTAATGTCAATACTTTTCAAATTCTTCAATGAAATTGAAAGGAAAGAAATTCTCCCAAAATAATTTTTTCAGGCCAGTATTACACTAATAACAAAATAGAATGACACATTCAAAATAGAGGGGCTGGGGAGATAGCTTAGAAGAATAAGTGCAAGAGGAAGAAGAACTAGGAGGAGGAGGAGGAGAAGGAAGAGGAGGAGGAAGAAGAAGAAGAAGACGAAGAAGAAGAAGGCTCCTAGAATTTACAAACAAATTCCAAGGCGCAGCAGCCTACAAAGTCAAACTCAAAACAAATAAAATAAAATTGCTGTACACAATAAGAAACTCACTGACAAATAAATTAGGAAATCACATCCTTCACAATAACGTCCAAAAAATGAAATACTTAGGAATCTATCTAACTAAGGAATTAAAATATCTTTACAATGAAACTTGTAATACTGTGAAAAAAGAGATAGAAGAGGATTTTGGAAAGTTGAAAGATACTCCTTGCTCATGGTTAGGAAGAAATAACATTGTGAAAATGGCCATACTCTCAAAACTCTTACATAAATTTAGTGTAATCCCAATCAAAATGCAATTACTATACTTCACAGAGAAATCATTCCAAAAATTCATTTGGAAACAGAAAAGACCTAGGAGAGCAAAGGTAAACTTGACCAACAAAGCATGGCAGGGGGAATCACAATGCCTGATCTAAAAATATAGGCAGGTGTGCAGGGACAGTGCTTCCATCCCCTGGCATCACCCTGGGGTGAGCTGAACTGGCCACAAAAGAAGATCATTAAAAAAAAAAAAACTATATATATAATAAAATCAGCATGGTACTGTCAGAAAGAAAGAGAGACAGAGAGAGAGAGAAACTAACCTTGAGGCTCAGTGAAAGATAGTACAAGATGCCAAAAGCACTACAAATACATTCAGCCACATTATATTTGAAAAAGGGGCCAAACATATTCACTTAAATAAAGATAACCTCTTTAACAAATGGTGCTAGAAAAACTAGCTCTCCCCATGCTAAAAGATGAACTACAATAATTTCGATCATCATGCATTAAACTGACATTAAAATGAAATAAAGATCTGAATATTAACACAGAAACACTAATCTACCAGAAAAGAAAGTAGGTGGAAATGAATATCATTAACAAAACAAGTAATAACAAATATGGAGGGGCTGTAAAGAACTCTTCTTCACTGTTGGAGGAAGAGTAGACTGATACAACCACTATGGAAATTGATTGAAAATTCCTAAAAAAAAAAAAAAAAAAAGAACAACTACTGGTGGAGGTCTCATTTAACTCAACTATCAACTATTTCTCTCTTGGGTACTTTTCCATAAGAACTGAAAACTTCATTTCATAGTGCTATATGTGAACCCATGTTTATAGTAGCACAGTTTGTCATAGCTAAGTCTTGGACACAACCATAATGTCCATTAACTGAGGAACAGATAAAAGTATATGGTATTTTATACAAAGGAGTGTTACTCAGCTAGAAAGAAAGATAAACTCAAGGCTTTTATATGTAAAAGGTTGCAACTGGAGACAGTACTCACAACTGAAATAAATCAGACATGCATGTTTGAAAGTCATATTGTGTCCCTAGTGCAAGTACCTAAAAGAGTAAATAAAATGCAAGGTAAATGCGAAAGAGAAACTGCAGCAAAGGAAAGACCAACTCGGATGATGGGAAGGAGAACATAAAGACAATGGGGAGGGGAAAACATATGTGTTTATGCACTGATAACTAGGGTGACTGTAGTAATCTCTATGGTCTTGTGAAGGGAACAGATAATGATTAAAATTTTTATTTTGCTCAACTTTACTTGCTTATAGCTGATAATCTGAGCAACTAAATTGAAAACAACAATGTGCAATAGGACGATCATCATTGAATTCTATCATTCTGTTTTTCTTTTCTCAATTCTGTGTTGCTTCTAATGATTTTTTAATTTGTTATCCTTTAAAATAAAAATAAAATTGACTATCCTGAAGAAGAATCTTTCCAAATTACTTATACAAAGACATGCATGTGTCATGTTAGCTTTTAAGAACTGAGAAGGATAGAAAGTTTTAAGATCTAATCACTAAAACTGTCATTGGTATCAATATGAGTGTTACTTAAATATAATCTTTTAGTTAAGAAGATAACAGTGAGTTTGCTTGAGTCCCCTGCACCTTTCAATGACATTGATTAAAGTGCTAAAAACAGCCAAATATCTTACAGAGAGGTGAGGACCCGTATGCATAGAATTAATATAAGTATCAAAAGAAACCAACAAGAATTTGAATCTTTCTTTCTTACTTTAATATAAAATCTTTTGGATAATATTAATAAATTTTCTAATATATTTAGCAAGTTGTTCCTATTCATTGAACATTATGAAATATCTCATTTACAGCAGAATTTCAGGATTGAGTATTTTTTAAGTAATTTGAATTGGAATTAATAACTGCAAATAAACTCTTAATTTTGTTTCTTTTTTCTAGTCAAATATACTTATCCAAGTCATTCTTATTCCAACCATGAATGTGATTGATTGTTGCAAATTTGCTGGAGAGTCTCCTGGGAATTATGCTTACTATTAAAAAATACTAATAACTAAACCTAAGACCCTAGAATAAATCTTATGGTTTCTTTCTTTAATAAACATTTTCTGAATACCTACTGTGTGCCAGGCACAGTGAAAAGGTAGATTATATAAACATAAATAAGTTTAGAGTCTGTATTTAGAAAGTTCATGTTCAAGTCACTGGAGATTAACACTAACTAAAATGAGGAAGTAGAAGAGAATCAAAGCTATAAGGAAACAACAGGAAAGGCAGCAAGAAACAGACGAAGGGTGCATGGTAGATGAAGAAACCACACCAAAACAGACAGCTAGCTCATAAATAGGAAGCAGAAAACTTGGTTGGCTTTGTTTCATTATGGAGACAACAAAAATGACTTGTTTGTACATGTTAACTTTGACCCACTTCTCCAAATTAGATTTGGGATATGAAATTTCAGATACCTTGAAATGCCTAAAGAATATATAAGAAGACTAGAGATTAAAATCATATAAGAAAATAACATTTCCTTGGGAAACTGAGAATACCTTTCTAAAGTGGAGGTTAAACATGGAAACATACAATATTTGGCCTATTTTATTTTATTAAAATATCTTGCTTTAACTTAGTCTTAACCATCCAGCAGAAAAGTATAACCATGAAGTATTAAAAAAAGGTAATGCCATATTAATATGCTGAACTATAAGAGGCTCAAGACAACAACTTCTGACATTGCCAGTTCTGCTGATAACCCACTATTATTATGGACTACTGGACTATATTGGGTTATTTTGGTGAATTCAAGTACCTACAATATTTGAACTGGTATCAATTTTGAAGAGGTCCTTTAAAGACTTCTCCAAATACAGTCTCTCTCTCTCTCTCTCTCTCTCTCTCTCTCTCTCTGGCAGAACCGAAGATTGAATTCAGGCCTTTGTGCTTGCCAGGGAAGCACTAATTCCACTGAGCTATCTCCCCAGTCTAACAGCAATGGACATTCATCTCTGACAACTCAAAACAAAAAAGGGCGATATAGATGAAGGATCATTTTGTAGTGAAAATAATATATGTATGTATACACAAAATATTGAGGATAGATATGGAGCTACTTTCTCTTAGTTGAATGAGAAGAAAGATTTGTATTGACAGTGTTTAGACAAGATATCATGCCTTCATCATGCACTCTGAATAACTACTATGAAGACAACAATGTACAATGTATTAATTGTTGTAACTTTCCTACTAATCTGTTTTGCAACTATCATTGCTATTTCTTTTTCATTAAAATTAATTAAAAAATCAAAAAATATCCAACCTGTATCTTGATAATTTGATGACTACTTTTGTTAGAAAAATGATTTTAAGTACTAATGTGTAGAAATTTGCAAGTTTATTTTTCAACCCAAAGTTTTGAAAATACAAAAAAGGTAACTATTGATGGAAAACTATAAGAAACCTTCTCATCTTTTCTACAGTCTCACTCTTGGCCATATATATATACACATACAATTACATATCTCCTAAATTCACTAGCAAATATTATAAAAGAATTTTTATTGGCTGGATAAATAGAAAGTTCTATATGCTCTGAAATTATAGTAGCATAAAGTTTATAACTAAACTGAAATTTGAGATATGTAGACAATAATTGATCAAAAGAATATGTAAAAGAGAAATAATGTAATCAATCTTATATCTGAAAGGTCACAGAAACATGCTCCAAAATTTACAGACTGTCACTGTCATAGCCCCACAGCCAGTTACATGGTCCAAGAGCATCAGGGAGGGGCATGAGAGTAGACAGGGATGTAAATTTTTTTAATCCTTGGACAGATATTAAATATGCTCAATGGTCAAGAGGATAATATGATTATTTGAAACTAATATGAAAATATTTATATAATAAGAGACAAAATTTCTGATTGAAAATTAAATGACCAAAAATAATAAAATTCAAATTATTTTATAAAACATTCCTAAATAATGACATGAATGAAATTCTTTGTTTTTAAACACTATTTTGCTTAACTAAGGTTCAAATATATTGCTACCTTATCAACATTAATTGTAAATATTTGTCTTATTATCTAATAAATGTTTGGAAATGTGATTTTAAGTGAATGTATTTATTACTTGAAATGTATTTGTAAAATTCTACTATTTTTCTTTTGAAAATTTCCCTTTAGCATGTCATTACATTATAGGTTAATCATTTCTAACTCATGATCATATGGAAGCTTCTCAAATGCACAGTTAAATTGACTTTTAAGTACGGAAATTTCCTTCTTGCACACACTTCAGCATGAAACACACTATTGAGTCTGTCACTTGATTTCAGAAAATATATCTTCTGATACTTTTGTGGAAGTTAATATCTTGCATTTTCACTTTACCTTTTAATAGCATGAGAAATGTATAATGTACCTTGACATTATTTATATGAGATTGGCAGAATCCTAAAATGACTTCTAAGATTCTTATATCCTAGGTCCAAATAATCAAAATACCACATACCCTCTCTGCAATGGCTTCTTAGCTTTATCATTGTCATTCATAGATCACTATAGATAATGTTCAATGTACCTTGTATAACCCCTAAGACTGAAATAAGATGCATTTTATTCCAATATATAAGCTGCCTACCACACAAGCCATTTAAACTTAATCTAGAGGTCAGAGATGATGGAAACCAGCAATTCCAGTCTTAAGAAACATTTGATATTCTATTTCTAATATGAAGATGGCAAGATCATGAGGAAGAAATGTGGACAAATTTTATATGTTGAGAATAGCCTCCAACCAGCAGCCTTCAAGAACATTGGACTTTGGTCTTACAACTTAAAGAAATTGAATTCTGCTAATAACAAGAATAAACAGAAAAAAACACAATATTTTATCCATTATTCAGTTAATGAATGGACATTTAGATGTTTGCAAAACTGAGCTATAACAAGTTTTGGTGCTATAAAAATGGGTGCACATTTATCAATGCAGTATGATGACTTTAATTCTTCTGTGAAAATACAAAGAAAAAGTGTGATAGCTGCTTCAAGTGGAACCCCTAGTTCTAGTTTCTTGAAGAGTTCCTACACTGATTCTCACCCACCAAGAATGGAGAACAGTTCCTTTTCCCCCAACAGCTATACAATGAAGCACTACTTAGACATAACAAAGGTAAACAGGAGACTTACAGGTAAATGTATGTAACTGGACACCATGCTCATAGCGAAGTAAATCAGACCAACATGTGCAAACACTGTGCTGTCTTACTAGTACATAAAATCTGAAATGTATAAGACATATTGTGAATTGGGAGGAAACTGTTCAAAAGAAATGATAAACTGTGAAGGGAGAAGGAGAAAGGAAAAAATAAATGTGTACACAAGATAGTTAAACTAATAGTTTCTCTTAGTTATTGAAAAGAAATTTTTGTGCTAATATTATTTATACAAAATATAATGCCAGTACCTTGTACTTTGTATAAGTACTATAAAGACATCAGTATGCAATGCATCAACTATTGTAACTGCCCTACTAACTTGTTTCGAAACTCCATTTACTATTATCTCTTTATCTGTTATCTCTTTAAAATTAAAATAAATAAACTTTAAAAAGATTTCACCAAAAGTCACCAACAATAATTCAGTCTGGCTGAACCTTGGTTTCAGTGTGCAGAAGTGTGAATAACTGGATGATGTTTGAAGTTGTTTTAATTTGTGAAAATTTCTTACAACCAAAAAGCAATCTATTTAATTCAAACTGTGTAATTTGTCTTTAAAAAAGTCTTTACTGAAAAAAAAAATTTACATAAATCTATGGTATGGTTTATAAGTTTGGATTGAATATGTTTAGAAGCTCTGTTAAATCTGAAGTAAAGCTGAATCTCAAAATCATTTAGTATTTGAAAATAGTGATTTAAGGTCATTTTTTTTTCTTCAAAACCTGGGATTAAGCTTAGGCCCTTGCACTTGCCAGGGAAGCACTTACTCTACTGAGACATCTCCTGGGACCCATTTTTAATGTCTATAAAAAACATATAAGACTCATACCTGGGGCCTAAAATTTGTGATAAATCTAATTGATAAGACTATGGTATAGTCTAAGGCCATCGCAGTGAATGGAGACTACCATTGACATTGTAGTCCTATAACACACAAGGGACTAAATTGTTTCCTACAACATCTACAAAGTGATGAGCAATACTTTAGATAACTTTTAATTTTCACATGCTTTGGAAATGTATGCAATGAACTGATCCCTTCTCTGCTCTGTCCATAATTTCAACACCATCACTTGTAATATGTTAAATGACCCCACTTCAGGTTGTGTTGAACTGTTTTACTGAATTCTTTAAAATTTTCTTGCATATAGTTCTTCCATGAAGACTATTTATGTGGTCTAATTCTTCTGTAAATTTCTAATCAGTTCTGATTCCCTAAATAAGCACCAGAGTAGTCCTAGCAACAAACAGTTCTGCAAAGACTCTAACTCCTCTTTGTAGTTTTCCAGATAAACACTTATATTACTTCTAATAACCACAACCTCAATTCTCTGAGCAGCTACTATCACAAAAACGCTAATAATCTTACAAAAGAAGTT
Organism: Ctenomys sociabilis; assembly: GCA_004027165.1. NCBI lineage: Eukaryota > Metazoa > Chordata > Mammalia > Rodentia > Ctenomyidae > Ctenomys > Ctenomys sociabilis. The sequence continues at coordinate 60,253 of PVKA01004461.1, read as the reverse complement.
TATTTTCCCTGCTCACGTTTCTTCATCTGGGCCAAGCATTGTTAACACCAGAGAGTGGCTTTCCTTGCTTGACTAACACATTAGTTACAAATGAGTGAATCATGAATGTCTTAGCAATTTTGTATTTTCTTTCACTGGTGTGGAGAATTTCTAGCATGTGGAGATACTTCCCTTTATTGTATTTTTTCTTGACTATTGCTTTTTAATGATCTGGATATAGTGTAATAAGTATTTGGTCTGTGATATGGATGCTAATATATATTACATTACTTTAGTATGAGTACAGTGACACTGCAAGATTGTATGCAAGATGATTTGCTATGTTTTATTTTGAATACATTATGAAACTGGAGTGGCTTTTGCATTGCAGTTGTGTCACTGTTCCTGTAGCACACTGAGCAGAAGTGAAAAGGGACGAGAGCAACACGCCCTCTCTGTGATACCTTCACAATCTTGTTGTAAACAGAGAAAATTGATATACAGTTGAACATGGCAGTGTTCAAAAGGGAGTTTATTCATGTATACTGAAATTTCAATATGATCTTCACATATCATGAAATAGTCTTCTTTCAATTTTTACTCAATTATTTCAAAATTAAAAAAAAAAAAAAAACTGTTCTTAGATACTACACCTTATAAAAACAGGCAGTAGGCCAGCTTTGGCCACCAGAGTGTCATTTACCAAACCTGTTCTAAAGCTTAAATATTTTGTACTTGAATATAAACAGGCACAGGTCACAGCTCAAGATTGCTATGCACCATTATATAAATCATAATAAATATAAATCAGGAGAGTCCCAGAATATTAATATCAGAAACATGTTACATAAGCCTTGACCTAAGATGATAAAATAATTCAATACAAAAATTTTCCCTTTATGCTTCTTAAGGGAGTATTTCTTGGTCAGTCACTTGAGGAGTTGCTTATTAGAAGCATTTACCTAAAATTTTATTAAACTGCCCAGTTAATTCTTATATAATAATGTTCAAGGACAACTTTCTTAAAAGGAAGCATTTTGGTAGATATTACAGATGACCAAGTCAATACTGCATGCTCAATCATTTAAGAAATATAGATATATTGGTGTTATAGATACAGATATAGCTTATTCAAGCTGAGTAGAATAAACCTACTCAAGAAATATCATCTTAAGAAAGTTGTGCTATGACAAGTGAGGAAACTCAATTTTGCATGTATACAAAAGATACACACACACACACACATACATACCTTTCATCTCTCAATGGGAAACTATTTACTGTATTTGCACACGTTTTGGTATCTTTTTTTCAGATGGTTATTTAGACTTCAATTTCATGTATTTATGTTGCCAGGAAGATGTCTCAGTGTAATAAGTGCTTTATGGCAAGCACAAGGGCCTGAGTTCAAATCCCCGGTTTCACAATAAATAAACAAATAAAAAATACAAAAAAGGGAACTCTTCATGTATTTATGTCTATGATCATTAGAAGATGTCATATTTGTATGCTGGGAAGGTGTTAGGAAAGAACAAGATAATTTTAAATATGATTATAATTCTGATTTTCTTCAATAATCCTTCTTTTGGCGAAATATTTTCTGCTTGAAAATTTTAGGCTTATACTGATAAGGTTATGATCAGTATAAAATATTTTTATTTAATCCACAGACAATTGAGGGGTCATGGAATACCTTAATCAGTTTTAATTAAAATTTTAAATATTTTAGGACATGTTCAAATGAACCGAACTCTAAATGTAAGTGCTATGGATTGTGTCTAGTTGTCCCCCAAAAGTCTCATGCAGTCAGTCATAGGGTGGATTCTGGAGTTTGTAATTAGTTATTGTGGGTGTGTGCACTGCACCTGCCCTGGGGCAGGTAATCTGCATTACAGTGTAAAGAGAGGAAAGAGGATTGCTAGACTTGACAGCTCCTGCCCCTCCCTTTGCTCTTTGCTCTTTGCCCCTACCATGAATAGCTACTCTGCGCCATAGGCCACTCTGCCTCGAAGCCAACTGGGTATGGACTGAAACGTCCAGTAACTGTGAGCTAAATAAACCTCTCCTTCCTCTATTTTTGATGTTGAGTATTTTGTCCCAGCAAGGAAAGAAGAGTAACTGAGACAATAAGAAAATTAAAAGTACCTTCTTGACTATACTGAATTATGAAAAGCTACACTTACTTGAAGTCAATTTAGGTTATAATTACAAAAAATTTAAATTTTAAACAATTCACACAAGCTGTAAAAAGATAATACAAATGTTGTCATAGCTTAACATATGCATTTTTACACTCAAGAAGTTGTGATCTCATTTATGAAAAAGCTTTTACTTACTGCATAAAAATACCAGAGAAGCAATACTCTATAAATGAAAAAAACAAAATCTCAGTACCCTAATAAATTAATATACTCATACTACCTACTCAAATATAGTCATTTTTATTGTTGTCAATCAACATTTTATCCTATAATAATCAGAAGAAATTTCCCTATTTCCACATTATAAAAGCAGAATTTGTTCTTTTGAGTGTTTCATGTTCAGTTATTTTTTTCTTCATATTTTTCACCACAGTCTCACTGATTTCCACATTAAACTTTATGATTTTCCTCCTTACACTAGGTTGGGTTTAGATTGTTGTTTATCAAGTATCTTAAGATTCATCATAGGTGACATGAACTAATGATTTAATGATTTATTAATGTTAAAAATACATTCAAAGTATAACTTACTAATAGGAAAAAAATCATAAGTCCTGAATCATTAGGTACAAATTTGGTTTAGATAGGAATTAGTTTTCTTTATTACATCAATTTACCAATTGGTGTTGCTATACCTCTTCTTCAGAAGTTTATACTGCCCTGCTTATCAAGCAGAGTTTGGAAGGAAATATATCCCTTTCCAGCTCTTCCTTTCACTCTCTCTGCTTTTTGGATGCTATGATGTGAATAGCTTTCTTCTGCCTTGGTCTTTTCAACACACCACTGTCTCGCAGCCTATCAGCCTCTCTAGTCTGAAACAACTGCAAACTATGAGCCTCATTTCAGCCTCATCTCAGAAAAGTTATAAATAACTAAATGGAGTAGAGAATCCCCTGTGTGGCAGTTAGTGTGGACTGTCAACTCTATTTGCTTTGTGATCTACCTGAAAGTTTGGTGCAGTACATCTCTGAGTAAATGCAGGTGGTCATGGGAGCATAACTTTGGTTCCTGGTTCATCTCCACGCTTGCTTTGTTCCTTTGCTCTGCTTTCTGACTTTAACGAACCAAGCAACTTTGTTCCACCACACACTTTTATCATAAAGTGTCTGTCTTGGCTTCAGCCAACTGCAGACTGAATCCCCCAAAATACTAAGCCAAATTTAATCTCTCCTCCTGTATATTGTATCAGGTGTTTTATAAAAATGATATTGAAAAATTAACTTCTGCAGAAAATTGATACAGGAAAAGTGAGATACCACATCCATTGTGATGGTACCTAACTATGTGTTTAACTTTTGTTTTGCAACTACCTTGTAGGAGGAGTTTGGAAAAATTTATAGTTGCTAGCTAGAAAAGCGCTAGACTGCTATACACAGAGCTTGCTGGATGATTCTTGTCAGAACTCAGGAGATCAGAAAGCTAAGGATGGGGCCTGGGGATATGGCTCAATAGAATAAGCTCTTGCGTGGAAAGCACAAGGGCATGAGTTCAATCCCTGATTACACAAAAAACAAAACAAACAAACAAAAAAGCTGATGATAATTCTATCAATAAAGGCCAGGAAGAAGAGATTTCATTTGGAGACAAAGACTTTTTGAATGTTGGTCTAGAAATCACATGTGTTGAACGTGGACTAATTAAACTGGTGCAACATAATTCAAAGAAGCCTAACAATTTAGTCTGTGGCATAGTTACTGCTGGCTGCTTTTAGCCAGATTTATAATGAAAGTTGGTGTACTAGGCAGCATAAAAACTGAAGAGCTTAAACTTGGACCCAAAAGGAGCAACACATACATCTGGAGAAGATATTGGTGCCATTATAAAGAAGCAAAGTACTTTGTACAGCTGCAATAAGAAAGTTGTCTGGAGGGCATTTTAGAAATCAGCAAGATATCACCAATTACAAGTTTAGGGAGAAAAAATCTAAAGTTTTAATGTATAAAGAGACTCCCTAGTCCTCTTATTTAAGAACTTCCTAGGGAATTTATTATTCAGGATTTCTTTCACTCTCCAGGCATTTGGAAGGTACTTCAGCCATGCTCCAAAGGGGCCTGACAACTACTTGTGCTGAGAGCAGGCTTTGGCATTGTTCATGTAATGCTGGTTTTACCAGCATGCATAATGCATGATTTTTAGGGTCAGAGAGATATCCACTCATATTTAAAAGCAAATCCTGCAGTGCAGACAAGGAGTCCCATCACATGGCAGTGTGTAAAGCTGTCAAGATGAAACCAAAGGAGCAGTAGCACCATCAGAAAGAGGAAAATGCCAGGAAAGTGCAATGTCGGCCAAGGAAAGCTACAGCTGAGAATGGAGCTAGCCCAAGAGAGAGACTGTACAGGACAGTAAGATCACAGGGGCAAAACTGTGCAAGCCCCTTGAAATTCACATTGTACCGCATTTACTGCTTCAGATGGCAAATATGGAGCTGTAAGGTTTAGTGCTTGTGTGCTAGATTTCAGTCTTGCTTTGGCCTTATTCTTTTCTACTGCCATATTCCTTTATCTTAGAATGGAAGTGCTTATGCCATGCCATTTTCCCTAGCATCATACAATTTTTTGTTATGGAAGTTCACAGAAAAGAAGAGACTTTGACTTTTTTCAAAGGGCTAAGACTGTTGAGACTTTAGAGAAGGAGGTGTTGTATCTCTAGTTGTACATAGATAGTTGTATTGTGCTCAGTAGAATTATGATCTTGCAGTTGCCTCTATTTGGAAATCAACTGTGGTTAAATGAGAAGTATTGGGTAACAATTTGACAAATGGTGGTATGGAGCATTTAAGGTAACTTGTGGACTTGCTTGGCTTTGGGATCTTCCTAGAAGATTGGTTGTACATCTTTGTGGGTGCTTCTGGTTGAATAAAAGAGATATTTGGGGAGCCACACAGAGTCCTTGGCTGTTTCCCAGTAGGCAGTGTTTCCCTGATCTGCTTGCTGGCACCATGAACTACATGGCTTTGCTCCGCCACAGCCCTTCCTCCAGGATGATTCTGCCTTGTCGTCAGCCCACTACAGAATGAATGCTCAGAAAGTGTAAACCAGGTTAAATCTCTTATCATTTAAATGTGGGTGTCAGGTATTGTGCCCCAGTGATGAAAAGATGACTAGCACACCCTATTAACCTGGAACTGCATAACAAGCATTTATGAGCAATAATAAATTGTTAGTTGTTAAATCAGCAATGGATGTTGGGCTGAGACTAAACTATTGCTATATTTAAAGTGCATTTTCTTTTCTTTATTTCTAAGATAAAACTGCCTGTATTTTTCTCTGTCTAACTGTTATTGTCAGTTTCTGCCAGAGCCTGAAATACAACCTAAAGAAAATGACACTACATTCTATCCATACTAAAACAAGGCACATTTTATCCAATCTTTTTCATTATTTCTTAACTGGTAAAAATCACCATTCAATTATATATTGAATTCTTCCCAACTGAAAGTTCCTATAAGACCACATATGTGAGCATTTTATGAAGTTTTATGAATTGGAATTGACTGAAATCTCCAAAAGTGCTTCCTAGAACTTCAGACATTATTCTATTTAAACCAGTTAGAGCAGGTATAACATTATATTATTTTAGCAACCAATATTTATCCGTTTTATTATAATTAAAAGCTTGAAGGCAAGAATGCTTCTTCTGTAACTTTAGTCATGTTTCATCATTTTCCACCAATGATGATAACATATAATTATGCCCATTATCTTCTATATCTATCAAGAACCCAAATGTAACTGGGAAGCAGTATGTCTTATTCTTAGAAATGAACAAAATAACAGATTCCTTAAGTGCAACTTGGATCATATTTATGTTTCTAATCTCAAGCGGAGTTTCAGTCTAAATCTACATTCCTTAAATTCAGCTGACAGCCTATCTTATTTCCTATGATAGCTCTTCCAGAACCTTTCTATTTTTAAGTGTCCACTTCCAAGGCTGCACTTCTCATTTGTAGTGTTTAGTATAAAGAGAGTTCAGGCCACCCTATATGAGTTCACTCAAATTCTTCACCTCTCCCCTCTCTTCATCTTCATTTACCATCTCCTCCTTACTTCCCCTAGCAAATGAATAACATTCAATTATGTCTTTCAAGGACCATCACATACCACCTCATCTCCAGTTTGGGTTATTCACACCTCCTCCAAACCATGAAACAGCCCCCTTTAAAAAAAATAGTTTATAGTCTCTAAAACTACAAAAATATGAGAAGAACACTATTGCAGTTCAGAAAAATGGGCAAGGAAATACCTCAGCTATTGCTCTCAGTCTCACCTCATAGTCTTTTCTATATCTTGCCACTTCTTTTCACTGTACCTTTCTGCATTTAGACCACATCTAATGATGAATGCCTTCATCATATTAAGACATACCTAATACCTTTACTTGCCACTATCAGAATTGAAAATTTCTTATGTTATATTTCATGTAACATATGATAACAAAAATAAATCTGAATTAGTAGATAAGCTATTAGTAAAAGATTATACAGTTAAAAGCATGAGATACAGTTACTCGCCACTACCAAAATTTTCTTTGGACTTTCTGAGATACACTTCACTCTTAATGTTGCTTTGAGTATAATAAGAAATTTCTGGAGCCACTAATTCAACTTCATAAACAGTGGTGCTACCAAAGAATTGTCACTCTACCTTTGAGATTTCCCATAGTTAGGATGCAAGGTGGCATTTCCAGTCTGTGGAACAAGCTACATACCTGACTTGCTGTGTGCATAATTATGTACAAGAATTGAAAATAAGTTAATGATTGCTTGCTATGTTTCAGATATTTTTACAGCCTAACACTTACTACTTAAAATAAGAAAGGTGTTCGAGAGAAATCAACTATGTGGACTAAAAATATATGAATAGTCAGTGGAAAAGTCAGGATGTTCCCGGGTAGGTAAAGGTCAGGCTTGTGCTCTTATGGTACGACTGAGCCCTCTGGGGACATCAAAGTGTGCCACGTACATATGCAATATCCATCAAGCATTATCTATAGTTAAACCACTTTTTATTGACAATAAAGGTAGGGAGCAAATTTACAAAAATGCTGATCTTTAGAGGAAAGTGAAAATTTAGAGGAAAGCAATGTTAATTTTTCTCCAATAACAAATGAGCAGAGGTTACTTGACCTGGTATTATGTTAGAAAGCAGATAATGATGTTCCATAATATGTAACAGAGAACTGATTATTTCTCTGATTTTAAAGAAAGGTTAAGATTAGTTATGAATCAAGGATGACTGAAATATAAGTGAGCTGTAGAACAAAAGTATAACCTTCCCTTAGATGGGAGAGACATGAGGACAATGAGAAAATAAAGGAGTGAGGGACAGAGATAGACAGAGTTCCAAAGATATCTGCACTAGTATTTCAAAACATCTCTATAAATATAGCTACTTCAAATTTTCCAAAGTTTAGGTTAAGTCCAGCCTCACTTCTTGATATTTTTATCTTTGGTTATAGAACAAAAATATGCTGCTCTAGTTTGAATAAGAGTTATTCCACTCAAATATCATATTGAATTTCCATTGCCATTATGAAAATACTGGGAGACCTGTCTTAAGAAAAGACTAGGTCAGTAAGTGGGATTAATGACACTGTCTTGGGGTTGAGTTGCTTAGCACAAAGAAGCTTATTATGAAGGAGAAGTAATTTCTGTGCTCTGTCTCTTTTAGTTGTACCCACTTGCCCTTCTGCTTTCCCACTGTTTTATGACACAACACATACCCTCACCAGGAGCCCAACAAATATGCTGGTATTGTTTTCTTGGACTGATGTTCTCAAGAATCATGATCTGAGTGAACTTCTTTTCTTTATATATTATACATTCTTGAGTATATTGCTACAGCAATAGAAAATTAACTAAGACATGTATTACACAGAAGGACTAAACAATGTTGATTGTTAATGTCATTTCAGTAATCTAAAAGCTATGTTAGAACTTCATTGGCTTTAAGGAGAAACACAGGCAAGCTAGATTTTTGTTGCCTTTTCAGACACTGACATTTGATCTGAGGTAATAGAATGTTAGTTATAGAGACCAGTCAGTCAGTAGACTCAGGTCCAAAGACAGCCTAGTGATCAGAAAGATTTCAGTGTAATGAACAGGAAAACTATAGATGTTCTCTGAGGTTAAGATTTAACAAGCACAATTTCATTAACTTCTTTATTAAGCCAGTAAGCATGCCATGTCTGTGTTAAGGGCCAGGTGGATATTTCCCTTCAGCCTTTCTAAGTCAACACAGGGTCATAGAAGGTGAAACTGACTCAAATAGGAAAGAGACAGCTGTATATATAAAAGGCTGAAGGCTGATCTAGCTATGAAAGATGGCATTAGTGCAGCTTATTTCCATGATAGCTTTCCAGAAAGTTAAGCATTTTTGCTTCCACTATGTCATCTTTTCCAAAGCTACTACAGAAATACTCTATGAATCAAAACACAGACTGCATTGGGGTAATTCCAAGTTTCTTAGATCTATTTGTTAACATGATATAGCATCTTAAGCCCCACTAGCAATTAACTAGGATGAAACACTTAATATAAACAAACTATTAAGACCTCTTATGCTTGCTTTTAAAAATATGGAATGGAAAATATTTACAGGGATAGGTTATTTTACTTTGTAGATGATATGAGGTGAGATGGCCAGGAAAAATATAAAACACAATGCCAGAATTTACCTAAATAGCAGTAACTTTAAATGGATAAATAAAAATGATTATATATTTTAATACGACAACCTTTTCTTAGAATGACCTAATCTCCAGTACACCTTACACCAATGTCAATGTTTCAGGCATTTGCAAAGTATATATCTCCATTTCACTTAAGAAACATCTCATTGCTATATATACATGTAGAGAAATAATGTATTTCTTCAACATTTCCAAGAGAAATTTTCTGTGCCTTGAGTTTCTGTAAGTGATAAATGTATTTTTTTGTAGAAGCAAAGAATGTCCAAAATAAACTAAGCATGGGTTCATGAAATACATAGAAAAAGAGTTTATGAAACAAGCATCAAGCATATCTTTTATTTCATTAGCCAAAAGAAAATACAGAGCAGGTAATAACTTCCTAAATTCATAATTTGACTAAATGAAAAAAGCTGAGGCATTTTTGAAAGAATATTATAAAAATAAATGCATGTATGCGCTTTTTAGCCTCCCTGTAAGGTTTTCCCACCCCACTTCCTTTTCCCACCTGTGTGGAAAGACAGTCTGGAAGCATGTCTCAGGTGACGTATCATTCCTAACCACATGCCAATTGAATTCCTGCTTCATAGCATCAAATCTCGGGGGACTAAAATCTGGCCACATAGGTAGAACATAAACTGCTCCTTCACTGGATGGCAGGTATTTGGCACATACCTTGGGGTTTGTTTAAACAAGGCGATTAGTAGTATCACCTTGGCAAGCCCATTGTTTATAATCATTCTATTAAATTTACCTATAAAAAGTTAAAAAAACAAAAAACAAAAAACTAAAACCATTCTGTTTTATAAGCCTGGTATAAATCACAAGCAATCTCTTTCCCTGCAGGAGAAATAGCACATGGCCAAACATCAAAGGGGAGATGATGAATACAAAGGATTCTAAGGCCCACCAACTTTGCTGTAAGAAGCCTTCTGCTTTCAATTTCCTCATTAACTGCATTCACACTTCTGTGGAGAAAAGGATACAGATACCAGCAAATTTTATTATAATTCCTGCCCCTGTTGTACAGTCTGTATAAACAGTTTCACATATAAGAATACTACTCTTACACATTATTTTCAAAATAGTTTTTCTGAAGTCATTTTGACATCATATCAACAGAATACATACATGCAAGTTTTCTTAAAAATACAGTTTGCTAACTAAATGCCTTGAACAACTGAATATCACAGTTCACACATTTTTAAATGCAAAGCTATTTCTATTCTCCTAAAGGTAGAACTAGAGAAACTGACTGTTCTATATCCTCTCAATTATTTCTCTCTAGCCCATCTCACAAATTTTTAAAACTATTTAATGGTTTTTTTTTTTATGTTTTCAATTCTCACCTTTTCAGGGTCATAATCTATAATCCTATTTCTTCCAATTATGAGAAATAAAAAAAACACTTTTCTTAAAGGCTTGAACTTAAGCTCCAGATTGCACTTAAGATTCAATACTGTGCCCTGTAGCTTGTCTTCCAGCACCCAAAGATGTCTCCCCGAAGGGCCTATCCTGAAGCTCCAGAGAAAACATGCAACTATGTGTTTAGAGTATTTTCTGACACAAAATAAATTTATATTAGTAACTCATTAATATGTATTATTTTTCAGTATGAATTTTGTTTTGTTCCTTGGCTTGCTGTCTTTGGTTTTGTACAAAATCATGTATAAATATCACATCTACCCCCATTGTATTTAAGAATCTCCTCTCTGGCCATTTCATAATTACTTGCTTTATAGTCAATATCTTTAAAAAAGAAAAAAAGACTAACCATGTAGTCACCATATTCTCACTTCATTTATCCTTGTGGCTTGCTTTTGCTTAATAGTCCAGCTCTTTTAAAAGGCAGCCTCACACACTCACTTCATTGACTCAGAGTCTTATTAGAGTACCAGGCACATTGTGCTACGCACTACTACAATTATATGGATATATGACTAAATATATGACTATAGCTCATATTGAGAAAACCCAAGATTAAAACACTACCTTGGTCTTCACACTTTGCCTCTCTTGTTGTTTATTCTCATAGAGACATCGCTATCATCTCACTGGTATTAAAATAATCATCAGTTAAACTTAAAAAACATCTATTATAAACAGGCACAATTTCAAGTATTTAAAATATTATTTCAATGATCATAAAACCCCTTTAAAGTAATTAGTAATTACTATTTTCTCTACCTAATGAAAACCAAGTTAAAGTAATATATTAAGATCACAAGTAAAGGTTATCTCCTTCTACATATTTAATCAACATTGTATTGTGTTCAGCATGGTAATCAGAAAAAGTGCAGCACCATGAACTTTTCTTTTACTTTTACTTCCTTTATTGGATTCACACCAGCCTCTGTTCATCTTAAAACCTATTGATTTATTGACTACATCTTTTTAAATTCTCATTGTTTCACTCTGGACTTTGAGTTCCTACCAAAGGAACTACTTTTAGCCTTAAAAAAAGATGTAATGTTCAATTCTAACGAGCTAATTCCTTATTTTCAATGGATCTCATTTATTTTCGGGAAGTAAATGCAAGTTTCAGAGTACAGACACTGTTTACAGAGTCTACTCTGGTCATGTTTGTTCCAATAAACATGGAACATAGTATTCAAGCAATATAGGCTTCTCACATCAAATATGGGCTATGTAGAGGGCTGAAGTTCAGGCATTTGCAATAGTCCATGATGGTCTCTTGAGCAGAATAATTAAAAGTTTCAAGGGGAATCCAAACACACAGCCAACAAAATTGAGAAATGTCCAAAATCTGGAAGAGGAGTGAGTAAATTTAAAGTAAATTTCAAGATAACATAATGAATTAGTTTGAAAGTACTGAATTTGGGAAGCTAGAGAATGTCTCAAGGTGCACCAAATGAACTTGATGTAGTAGCAAGTCCTGAAATAACTGCTTTGAGGAGTTATTTGAAAAATGATACCCTGGCCATCTTTGCACATTGTCTCTTGAACTTGATTAATCATTGTTCCTCAAGGCCCTAGTAAAGCATAAAACTTTCCTTTGCCCATTTATCACAGGTAGCTTCCCATCTTTGGAATAACATATTGTACAGAAACATGAGTGAGAGAATTTAATGTTTCTCAGTCATGGGGTACATCACTTAGAGAGCCTAGTAAGGAAGAGGCTGTTGAAATTTGGTGTTACTGTTAACTGATCATTTCTTTGTTTTTAGTACAGACAAAGTTATGAAGCTAAAGAATTCCAAATTATTCCAGATCTAAACCTTTGGAAATTTATCAAACACCCTTGACTTGTTTGCTGTTTTATTCAATTCATCTATATTTAGAAATATTGTAAAATGGATGAATAACCTTTTAAGGCAATAATTTTCAAACACAAAGCAGTGCTCAGTATAGCAGTAATGCTTATTTTATTTTTGACAGTTTCAAATCTGATTAATAGGATATTTTCAATAATTAATACATTTTACATTGTTGTCTTCTTAGTGGTTATCCATAGTACAAGAAGCAGATAGGATATCCTGTCCAAACGCTATTACTGTAAATCTCTCTTCTCATAGAATGAAGTGAATATAGCTGTACATCTATCCTAACTATTCTGTATGTACAAACACAAAATGGTTCTTCCTTTGTATCCCCTGTTTTTTCTAGTCCTGTCAGAGATGGGTATTTTATTGGCATGTAAATACTATAGGTGATTGAATTCAGCAAAACACTCCAACACAGTCCAACAGTCCAAAATAGTAATGGGTTATTCACAGAAGTTGACTAGAGCCTTTTGCAGCTCAACATATCAATATGGCTTTACTTTATATACCTCGTTTTTATACTTTTATGCTGGATGGTTAAGACCAAGATAAAGCAAGACCTATGTAAAAAGATATATAACTTTTGTATCTGATAAGGTTAATCAAGGCCCCTCAGGATTTATCCTGTGACACTGTACCACACTTTATAGATCCTTTGTCAGTGTCAGCCATGTGGATGAGTCATGGCCATTGCTTGCCCAATTTGCTCTCTGAGAAAGCCTGAAAGAAAGTCGTCTCTATATGTGACTCTCCTTAGGCACATATACATCATTGATCACATTCCTCTATGGCTCCATAATCTCCTTGATCAGAAATTTGGGACACAACTGATGTTACAGTACAGGTTCTCCTATGTCCTAAGTCTTCACTGACCTTGAAAGGCTAGGGCCAAAATGTTGGCTGACCTTGAAGCCCTTCCTTTTCTCCAACTTTTGATCTACAAAAGTTGTTGACCCTCCAGAAGAGAAGCTGATTATTACCTTCTTATCATATTAAGTTTGGTTTACCCTCACTATCTGTCTAAATATCAAACGTCTTAGGCATAATGTGGAACAGGTATTTTTCATCAAGTATTGATATATTGAACTTTAAGTCCTTACAGAATATGATGAAAAACATTGCAAAAAGTAAGAAAAGACACATATTTTTACACAGAAATTTAGAAATCTAACCATATACAGCATTGTAGCAGGACCATCCTGTGACATTATATTTTCTTCTTTTCCTTTTATTTTCCTTTTTACAAGAGGTAGTATTTAAAATGTTTGATGTTGTAGATTGAATGAAAATAAAATTGTAGAAGTCAAGTTAATTTAACTTACTGAGATTCAAATATAGTAGAAATATTCATCAATTCATTTATCATTTTATTAATTCAAAGATATTTACTGACAATTAGACACATTTTAGACTAAGTTTAGGAGATCTAACAGTGCAAAACACACAATTCTTGCCTTGGAAGAGCCCAGTGGATTAGAAAGTAGTGGTGACAGACACGAAGTTGGGATCTTTTTTATAAGACATTTATGTTGCTGTCTTTAAGTGAAGTATCTCATTTAACTTTTTATCTATCTATCTATCTATCTATCTATCTATCTATCTATCTATCTATCTATCTATCTATATTTTCATTAAAAAAAGATCCCTCAAAAATTAAAATGATTTACTAGTCATGCAGATATGAAGTTACAAAGTCAAAATTTGAAGTTTAGGGACTCTTAGGCAATTATTACCAACCCTCAAATTGTCCATCAATGGTTAGGACAAAAGCAACTTTTTGTTATGTTACTTTAAATAGCTTACCTTGAACTTCTTGGGGTAGAAACATTAATTAACTGCATGGTTTGGGCTTTTAGTTAACTAGTCTTTTGTTATATATATATATACATATATATATATATATATATATATTTGACATATATATATATATATTTGATATATATATATTTGACATATATATATATATATTTGACATATATATATATGACATATATATATATATATATACATATATATATATATATATATATGTCAAAGGAAAAAGTTTATCTTCATACCAAGGAAAAGTTATTTTGGGTCTTGCAATGTATTAATACTTTGGTGGCACATCAGTCTACATCATATTATGTAATGTCAAATTGGATGTGGCTGGGGATATAGCTCAGTAGAATAAGAACCTGCCTGGCAAGCACAAGGTTCTGAGATCAATCCCAGGTACAAAAAAAAAGAAAGAAAGAAAGAAAGAAAGAAAGAAAGAAAGAAAGAAAGAAAGAAAGAAAGAAAGAAAGAAAGAAAGAAAGAAAGAAAGAAATTGGAAGGCCAGTGGGAGAGTATGCGGTGGCAACCCTAAGCTGCCTTTCTATTGTGATGGATGATCCAAATATGATGAATTTTACTTTTTACTGTGATCCAAACCCAGCATTTTACAAAACTATGAGATGGTTATGATCCATTTCAAAAAATCCCATCACATGCCAAAGCTTAGCCTAAACTCTGAACAACCAGGACATCTACTGCAGAAAGTCATCAAATACTAATTTTCTCTTCTGTCTTAATTTATTATGACTCTGTGTGGGTGTGTGCTTATGTGTTGCACACGCATGCATGCATGTATGTTTGGAGATGAGGGTGTTAGTGTCTCTTGTGTCTATTTGTACACATTGTTAATAGGAAGCAATAAAGTCTTATTGGAAGAATAGTAGGATAAAAGGACAATGAAAATGTTCAATGATTATACAAAAAAAGTTTGCTTCTGAAATGATCTTCACATGTTAAGACCATGATACAAAAGACTTTCATCTCTTCATTGCCTCATTTAACCAAAAATCTCAACTTCTGAGTTACATCACATAGAGGACTTTTCTGATAACCAGGAAATAACTCAAGAAATAACTTCTAAAAATGATTTAATTGTCTTGACTCAAATCCTTATAAAATAGCAGACCTCTTGTGTATCAAGTGTACTGGACTACATTGCTAATCTCTGTGTAGGGAATTATATATGATTTGTCCTCACTTGATCTTCTATTCCACCTCCCAGGGCTCACTCTGTTCCAGGCACAGTGGACTCCTTAACATCACTACACATACGAAGATCATTTATACCCCATGGCCTTTGTACTCACTATTTTTTCTGTACTTGGATCCTATACTTCACTGTTTTTTCTATTCCTTCAGATATCACCTAAAATTGAATCTTTAAAGGAAAGCTTCCATTACTGCCTTCTGTAGTGTTTCTTTACTCTTTCCCACCTGCCTTATTTTTATTCACTTCATAACTAACCATGTGAAAGTATCAAAATTATTTTTCACTTTTCAGTGAAAAGATGGTAAACTTTATAAGAAGGAGAACTCATGACTTACACGTGTTTCTCATGACTCCTCAGTGTCAACATTATCCACTTCACCACACCTTGGTCTCAAGGTAGGATATATAAGATAGTACCCGTTCCGGAATGAAGAATCATAACGACAAGGTGATAACTTCGTAGATACTCTGTGATTTTCCAAATCTTGTGCTGTTTTGTTAGTTTTTCTGTCTCTTATCATGGTATCTTATTTTCACCTCTCATTTTTAACAGCATATTTACCTCTCATGTGGTGAAAAAATATTCTTCATAAATATAATTTTTCTTCCTTATATCATCTGAACAATAAATTGAATTGAAATTAAGATATTTCAGGCATAATAGATTTAATAATTTTTTAAATCATACATATTTGAATAGTTTGTCTGTTTAGGCCTAGACTTTGTAGTATTTCATGTGACAAACGTAAAATACAGCGTCTTCTAACATAACAGAATATTACGTAGTTTTTATTGGTTGATGTATGAAATAGCCAATTCTAGTATTCCAGAATGGAAAAATCAGATAGGGATGTGGTATTTCTGAGTAATGTAAACATTTTTTAAGAGATGGCCCCATGCATCTGAGCCACACTCCCATTCTAGAAATTAGAGCACTGTAGAACAGAGCTTTGCCCCATCTTATAATCAAAGTGCCTGCTAAGGATCATGGTGAAACCTCATACTGAATTGTAAGTGATGAACATCTGCCTGGAATGCATGTGAAAAAGCTAAGGGGTAAAAGTGATGTGAAACAAATGACCCAAGAATCCACACACCATGGGCAGAATTCACTTGGATGATATGCTAAGTATCCTCTTTTATTAATAATTAGAAGAAAAGATTTTGCAAGCTCTCTAGAATTTTCCAAAATAATTCACACTATTAGCAATTGATCAAATCACTTCCTAAGTGAATGAAGTATAACATTGGTATGAAAAATATTTTGTACCCAAATATGAACTATTTTCTGGTTTTTGAAAATGTTTAGTCTGTTTTAATGCTAACATGAAACACTTACAAATACTATATAGTGCACATGGTTTTCTTAAGAATAGTGAGCATGTTTTATACTCCACAAATGACATTTTATAATAATTAAATATAACTTCTATGAAAGCTAAAACACACAAATGTACACTATAGATAAAATTAAAGTATCACCTAAATATCATTTTATTTTGGTAAAGAATAGCTAATTTCACAAATGCTTAGGTAGAGGTTGGCAACTTTTCGGCACTCTAATTATATACAATAATGAAAGTTGATTATTTAAATTATGTGGCAATACATCTGATCTACACATAACCTGGCAATCAATGTTGTAAGCAGAGTACAGAATAGATAAATAGATAGATAGATAGATAGATAGATAGATAGATAGATAGATAGATAGACAGATAGATGATAGATATAAATATAGATATAGGCATAGAATTAGATAAATCATATTAATGTATATCATATATATTAATCCACTGTGTTAATGCATCTGATGTATAGCTATCCTGGAAATCAAACCTGTAAGCAGATATATAATTTATATATCATATTAGTGTATATAATCTATATTAAACTATTGATGACTGGCAGCTGGCCCTGTGAAACAAAGATGAAAACCATAGGCTTCTCTACTCTCACTTAGGTGGCGTGAACACTTGGCTGGAATATAGCCAGAGTGCCTGTCTTGTGAAACATATGTACTGACCTCAAAGGGTGAAATGAAGGGCACTATTTATTCAGGTGAAAAAATATAAAGCTTTGTGTGTCGTTCAGCAGTGATGAGACTGAGAAGATTCCAAAGAACGTCCTGCGTGACTTTCAGATCTCAACCACTGTGTTTCCAACATTAAGTGGTAAGCAATAGGAATTTTATTCTCATTATTTATAATTTTCAAATAGAATATTTTAATATTTTTGTATATAAATAACAAACATTGGTTTGTTCAAAAATTAAGTTTAGCTTTCTATGATAGCCATGAGGGCAATGATCTATTAAAGCGAATGTGTAAAATGCACTAGTTATTTTTGCCGCAAACTTTTGAAGGATAGAAACTGAGGCCTCATATTTTGAGTAGCTTTCAGGTGACTAAAAGTGCCTGCCAACTTTTCTTATCTCAACCTTTATGAGACATTTTCTTCAAATCATTTAGAGAGTACCTGTGAAAAATTTGCTAGGTGGAATTACAGCAGTAGTTTTTATTTCAGTGTAAGTTCTTTCTTGAAGTATCTTCAAATTTCTCTGCAATAACAAGCTAATAACTTTATTATCCATGGGCTTCAATTTTCTTATGAAATGAGGATATTATAATAGGTCCTTTACAAACCTGTATCTAGGCATAAAATTCCGAGATTCTATAATAAATAACTTCAAGTGTCGAACAGTGATGGAGATCCTGGGAGGTGGTGCTGGGGCACACCGATGCAAAATTTGGGGTTTTATTAAACACAAAGGAGAGAGAAGCTCATTGCAGGGGAATGAAATTACATGTTTTCAGAAGACCTGCAACTTTGACTGGAGGCTGGCACTGAGTAAGGAGCACTAGGAGAGACAGCTGGTGGAAAGTTTGGCTTAGATTGCAAAATGACTTTGTTCAGCAGGAGGTTCAGGTTCTACTTTAGATATAGATATGTTTTCTGAGCAGAAGGATAACTTCTGTTTTTTTTCTCCTTTTGTATTTTAGGAAAGGGTCACTACTAGATAGAACTCATAGCCATCCACCTGTATACAGCCTCGCAAGAGCTGTAACTACAGGCACGCACCACCATGCCCAGTCTCAATTGCTGTCTCAGTGCACCCCAGGGGCAGGGCCAGCACAACAGGCCCCTGGCCCCTGTGGCTGCTTGCAGGGGCTTTAGTCCACTGAGCTATTTATCTGGCCTTAGGACAACTTCTATAAAGCACATATCACTGAGGTTTATAAGACTCACCATTATGGCAATGTTAGAGTGGTTAAGACCAATCCCAAAGCTACTTCAATATAAGAGCAATTGTGAAGAGTTTCACTCAGATATTGTCAGTTAAAAGTGTAAAACAAAGGAAAAAAATTATACCAAGCACATGGTCTTTAAGTTACTGCATTGTAGATTTGAGACTAAGTGAGTTAATCTATTTTTCTTTTCACAGGCAGATGCTTCATATCACAGTAGAACTCTATCTCACTGTTGTAAGTCTACTGAGACCTTACTCACTGGAAGTAGAAATTGCATCTATCTTGTGTTACGGTACCGTAAAGCTCACAGATGTTCAATAGTAGTGAAAGACAAAAACAGGGAAAACTGAAGGCAGTATTTCTGTGTCTAGTATGTTTTCTTTACATAAAACAGTGTAATGATAATGAACCAGTGAATCATTCTTCAAAAACCTTTAAAGAAATGAGAACAATATTCATAGCACAAATAAAGAGATTTTATAGAACAGTCTCAAAAAGAACTCAAAAGACAGAGACACATAGGAGTAAGGATAGAAAGTTGTGAAATGTGCATTTACTGAAAGGGCAACAATCTTAAAATGGTCTCTTAGGGTTTGACTCTCATAGTCTTAAAATAAGAGTTTCATCAAAGTTGCCAAGGATTTATTTAATCTTCAAGATGCAGGCTACAGTTGGTTGATTTGTGCAAATTTGCAATTAAATTGTGAAAATGGTTCTTTGCATGTTACTTCTGGGGGCCCTTTTCCAACTTAGTTCCCACAAGAAGATGAAAAATATTAAGAACTTGAATCACTCAATATTACTTGTGCCAGATACACTGTGTAGATCCCATGGCAGGCATATTTAATGAGAGAGTCGATTGCTGCCTCAGTTCTAATTTGGCCTTTCCCAGTGTCCAATATATTTCTTTCAAATGAACCGGTCCATGGGGAGCTTCAAAAAGTCAGGGTGTGTGAAGAGAAGGAACAGGAAAAAATTCAGCATTATGACAGTTTTCTGCAAGCTTCATTTTTTACAAAGTTATGTCAATTGAATTCTGTGGCTCAAATTAACCAGAGCACATGCACCTTAATTAATCAAAACTTTCCACTTAATACCAAGCCACACACACATACTGCTGTTCCACTATGGGGTAACATATTTCTGCATTGTCTTGCATATGGACCAAATTAGCACCTGCATAGTTCAGTTATTAAATGAAAAACAGCTCTTTACTTGACCTATAGGGCTTTTGTATACAAGAACCTATCCAACAGCATTATGTCCTCCCTTATCAGATGTGTGTGGTATGACATAATGAATGTAACACTTCAATGCAGTTGGCAAAATTTCAATTCCCAAGCACAGGGTCATGTTTCTCTGCTCGTTGTTTTGAAAGGAGATATTATGCATTGGGTAGCTAACGTGGAGGCCCTGGGTTTTTTTCCGTCAGAGACCTTTAACCAAACCTGTGAAACTAGTAACCCAAATTTAATAACAGCTTGAAAATTTATTCAGTGAACAAGAGCTGCTTAGAATAAGTGATGAAAACTCCAGAGAAATGTTAGGTGAATGTGTGGAGCTAACCCAAAGAGTTCTTCTATCTGGAAAATTTTAAGGATAAACGGCACTGAGTAAATATTAAATTCTAAATTTAGGATTAATTTTTGTGCTTGTTGCCTTCATTAATCAACACTGAGATCCAGGCAGGAGCTTATGCCACTGAGCTACCTCCCTAGCCAATTCAACACTGAGATCTAAACTTTAAATAATTTATTAAAATATGTTAAATGTATTTAAATATACAATATAAATGTTTGATATATCAGTAGAATGGTGCTGCTTATATGAACTGCTATTTTTATCACTATATTTTTAATTTCCTCTCCCCCTTTAAAGTGGAACAAACACAATAAGGTCTAAAGAACCTCAACTTTAATGGAGAATATAAAGAAAGATACTGATTTAATCACTTACAAAAGGAAAGAATGTAACTGCAATAGATTTATTTAATTTTTTTTTATGTATTCTGTACAAAATCTCACTATGCAGCTCAGATTCATAGTGATCCTCCTGTTTTAAGCCTCACTACCGCTGGTATTACGGTATATGCCACGCCCAGTCTCAGTGGCTGGCTCAGCCTGTCCGGGGTGGGGCCACCACTCATGTTGTGTCTCGATTTGAACCCCAGTCCCTGTGCTTCCTTGAGCAAGCACCTACTCTGCTGAGCTATCTCACTGGCCCTGTGATTTTATGGGGTAAAGGAACAAGGAAATATGTGTATTCAAATTACAGTTGAAAAAGTCAAGTTTAGCTAATATAATAGCATCCTGATTCTAAGAAATTCAACAAACAAATGGTAGAGAGATTTTTAACAATACATTTCAGTGTCAACATCAGAAATAGAGACAGTCCTATGGAGAAGTCTTAAAGTACCCCCCAGGAAGGGGCTAATGGGCATGCATAACTGTTATCACACTGCTGATTAATCAGTGTAGAGCAGGAAGGACATATTAAATTTGGCAAAGATTCATAGGCAACACCTGCAGTAGATGAGGCTGGCATGAAGATCCAATGAAAGTCATTAAAGTTTCTGGGACTTCACTGTAGAGTGTGAAATTTAAAAATGAAATCCTAATAGTTATAAAAATTGACTTCCTTGCAAAATATTAAGAGACTAGATTGATACTCAGAAAGAGTTCTCATTGATAGGCAAGAAAGTTTTAAAGTACAGTAAAAGAAATGGACACTGCACTGCTGGTGCTCTTTCCTTCCTCAGGTTCTAGGTGCTTGGCAGCCATGGTTTAATACAATGCAGTTATGGCCAAGTCCAAGAAGCAGTCTTGAAAATGGCAGAGAAGTGGCATCAAGAAACCTTGGTCACAAAGATACAAATCTCTGAAGAGGGTAGATCCCAAGTTCTTAGGAACATGCATTTTGCCAAGAAGCACAACAAGAAGAGCTTCAAGAAGATGCAAGCAAACAATGCCAAGGCCATGAGTGCACGCGCCGAGGCTATCAAGGCCCTTCTGAGGTCCAAGTAGGTCAAGCCCAGGATCATTCCAAAGGGAGTAGACCACAAGCTCGCTCGACTTGCCTATATTGCCCACCTCAAGCTTGGGAAGTATATCCGTGCCCACATTGCCAAGGGTCACAGGCCTTGCTGGTCAAAGATGCAGACTCCAGCCAATGCCCAAGCTCCAGTTTCTGCTCCAGCCCAGGCTCCCAAAGGTGCCTGGGCCCCCATGAAGGCACCACAGTAAAGCCTCTTGTCTGCTGATATGAAAACAGAAGGACTGATATGACCCCTGGGTACCATCTGTGGGAGGCTGGTGTTCTCCTGTGCTCTTTGTACAAATGAACCTGCAGCAGGATTTTTAAAAAATGGATCCATTGACACTCAGAAAAAAGTCTTATAACACAGTAAAAGAAATTTAGTTGAATGTACTCAACAATAAACAACTTAAATAAATACTTATTTAAGCAACTCTTAGGATAAAGTACAATGTACATAGAAGTTGTTCAATAAATATCTCAGAACTTTTATCTCAAATCTAATCAGTCAGAAATGCAAAACTATGCACAGTAAAGAATGTTACTAGTTACCAAATTACTGTTTTCCAAAACTAACTTCATAAATAGAACTGAAAATCCTTAAGTAGTTAAATAGCAAACATAAAGAACTTATTAATCCTGCTACTGGAGAGCATGAAAACCTGTAGCAACATGAGTTGAACACAAATATTAACCTGTGTACATGTATAGAAGAGAATGACTTAGGAGAAGTGAGTATCTTCTAGTTGTGTCAAGCTATAAGTACTAGATCATGGGGAGAATGCTTCCTTTTTCCATCATATTCTTTATGCAGAGACTTCCCTCCCTGTGACCATGCCCAATCAGTTCATAGAATAGTAACTTCATTCCATGTTATCTGTAAGACACAGTTGTTATGGAGGAGAAGGGAGAATTTGACAAAATCTATGAACCAGATTAAAAAAAGGAGCTGAATGAGAGAAAAATCACTACTTATAAATCAACATCCCTCAAAAAATGTTGAATGATGTATTAATAAGTGCCAGGAACATTTTCTGTCAGTAGACTTCAAGGCTCTGGGCTTGGCACTAGTTTATTCAACACGTGTATCAATGATTTGGATGTCAATACTGGAGGTACTACCCAATGGCAGGCTTCAAGAGGTAGAAGCTATGTATTGTGGGATGACAGAAATGAGAATAGAGGAATCCAATGGGTGACAATTATAGTGTGAAATGTGAAAAATTAAATATAAGATAGACATGCATAACATTCTCCCTTTTGGTAAATATAAGATGAGAGATGTATTCCACCAAAAGCAGTGAAAACTTGATGGTTGAGAGACTTATTTTCTATGTGTCCATTCCTTCATCCATGCAAAGTTCATAAAAGTGATGCTCTTGCAAAGAATACATGTGCTATGAATATAGAATGCACAGGAAATAGCATTTGGAAGGGTTTGGTACTTATTTTCATCTGCAGTGTTTCTGAACACATAATGAAGAGTTAACTGGAATCTACCAAGTATCTCATTGTGAATCTATGGCAGACTATCAAAATGAAACAATAATAGTACCACATATTACTTTGCTTCCAGTTATTAAAATTGTGTTACTATTAATCATATATAATATTACTGATATTTCAAATCCTTTGAAGAAAACATGGGAACAATTTCGAAAGAGAGACACAGGCTTTAAAATGAGTGCTTAGCTTTGATCTGGACAATAATACCTGAGATACTTGGACTGTAGTTCTTACATTTGCAAAATGGAAAAGATGAAAACATAGATGGACCATAAGGTTGTTGGAAACATTAGAGATACAATTGAAACCCATCTTAACAAAAATCTTGTTCATAGAAAATGCCAGAAAAAAATGTGTTATATTTAATCATATGTATTTATAATCTAAGTAAAATAATTCAAACGGAGAAACAAGTAAAGCTACCTTTGGAAATATTTTGTGTATTTTCCAGAAAAGTCCTGGTTTGCAACTAAAAGAAAAACAAATGGGTGAAAGGATATGCTACTATATACACCACCTTGATGTACTTAAGCTTTCATTATATATAAAATAGGCAATGAGAATGATTTCTTCCAGTGCTTAAAGTTCATAGTAGTTTATTCACAAAAGATTGATGGGCTCTACAGTATGATAATCTTTATATTATCTCATAATATATACTGTGATTAAGTATTACTGCAAAATATTCTACTTGAGATCATCAACTTATAAAATAAAATAGAAATATTTCTGAGGAACTTGAATGTTTTAACAATCGAGGGATCCCTGTGCTTTAAAATGAATAATATGGTCTTCCTATAATTTTTCTCATATGTGGACAAGCATAAAACCAAGTATCTGAAGAGAGTAAGCAGTAAGCCTATTTTACAGATATTATATAATATCCCACACTATTTTTCATATATTTGGAGTAATGTAGAATATTAACTTTAACAAGTACTCTTTTCAGTCAAGTAGCTTATACAGATTTTTAAAGTAGTCTGATTAGATTAAAATACAATATATCTGTTTCTGAATCTTTGACACCAGTATACTATGAAAGATCATCCACCATGATCAAGTAGGTTTTATTCCAGAAATGAAAGGATGACTCAACACAAACAGATCAATAAAAATCATTTGTCAAGTCAGCACAATAAAGAACACAATTTTGTGTTCTATTTCAGTAGTGGTACAAAAGGTATTTGATAGAGTCCATGTCCATTTTTGATGAAAATAATGAACAGATTAAGTTTCTTTTACTTTATTTTTATTATGTCTTTTGAGAAAGGTTCTCACTATGTAGTTCAAGCTGGCCTTGAACTCACTACGTAGCCCAGGCCACCTCAAACCTTGCAGCAATCCTCCTGCTTCAACCTCTCTAGTGCTGAGATTTCAGTTGGGCATCGCCAGCTCTGAGAAGTTTAAGTGTAGGAGAAACATATCTCAACATATAAAAGGTCCCCGAAGCTCCTACCCCAAAGTCCACTGATTGAGTGAGAATTTTTCAAACTCTCCCAGCAACCAATTCATGCAAGCCCAGTTTGGTGAGTGTGTGGGAGAACATTTGGCTTCACCCCACAGGCACGCGCCATCCCAAGCAACCTACTTCAAGACCTATGAGGAAGCAATCCACTTGAGATACCCCAGACCGGCCTGCTTGGCAACTTCCCTAAGCCCCTGCTGAGCGAGTGAGAATTATTCCAACTCTCCTGGCACCCAATCCATGTGAGCATGGCCTGGTGAATGTGTGGGAAAGTTTCTGCTCTTCCTTGTGCTGCCTAGACCAGGGACCCAACAGAGGGGAACCACAGTTGTACCAGAAGAGCTGCATCAGAAAGGAACTGAACACAACAGCTAGATCCAGGCCAGGCATAACTAGATAATCTCAAACTTAATAGACTGGCACCCAAATCTCATTATGCACTAAGGTTGTAACTGCACCAAAGCTCTACACCAAAGGTCAGAGGCCAGTGCTATATAAAATGACAAAGACAAGGAGCAAAACACAATCTCAGGCCTCAAGTCCACCAATAAGTGCAGAGGACACTAGCTCAGCTGAAATGAATGCATTAATAGAGGCAGAAGTAAAGAAACAACAGCAGAAAGGTATACAGGAACTCAGACTAGAATTAACTCCTGAAATAAAGAAAGAAATTCTTGAATACATAGCATCTGAAGAAAAGAATCAAATCCAGAAATGTGGGAGGAAAACCCAATGCCCATCCAGAACAAGTGCAGAGAACAATTTCCAGGTGAAACATATGAATTAACAACATCACAAGAAAAGAAACAACAGCAGAGAGGTAAAGAGGAGCTAAAAGCAGAAATAATTTCTGAAATAAGAAAAAGAATTCTTTGAAATCATAGCATCTAAAGTAGAGAATCAATTCTAGAAATATACAGAGGAAACCCAATTTAGAAAACAAAAACTCTACAGTAACAGAATTAATGGTTACCTCTAAAGAAGAC